>JAYXIM010032927.1:0-33366 GCA_037575425.1 Anastrepha fraterculus
TGTGAAAAATTACGTTAAAAAGTAATTTTATTATTGTATATAAAATGCAATGAACATTTACACTTTTCTTTTCTCATAAAATCTAAGTTTAGAAATCAATTGAAAAGAAACGGTTGGATTAGGTACTTTAAGTATTTTACAAAGTCAAGTGGAAACATTAAATTGTATCCATTTGTAACGGGCATTTAGGCATTTTAACTAATTTATTTAATTTTAACTAATCTTTAATAAAGAAAAAAATAGTCTAACCAGATCCATAAAAATTATAGTTGGGAAACTTTATGCAAAATTCAACATATTTTCATCAAAGTTTTGAACTTTTTAATCAGAATGTTTGGAGAACTTCTGGATATGTAGTTTTATAGCCCAAGTTTCCCAAACATTCAAAAAAAATTTCATCAAAGTTTTAAACTTTTTAATTCGATTTTTTCAAGAACTTTTGATTATGCAATTTTATAGCCCATTCAATTTTAGTATAATAAAGTGAAGGCTTGAAGTCGCTAAAAAATCGTGTTGATTTTTGAGAAATTTTTCTACTTGCGATGTGGTATGCTGGCATAGAATTGTATGGTACCTTCAAATGTTATACGACTGCTTCACTAAAGCACATATCTCTATAGTTTTGATTTACATTTTGTAAAGATTCGCTTCATAATCATAGATGTGACCTTTTCCTGGCTAGTTCAAGGATTTCATATCCAACTCTTCCTTATACTTTTGGATATAATATTTTTAAATAAAATATTTAAATTATAAATATAATAATAACTATGCCCCTAAATGATAAATTACTAATATTGTCAAATTCGTATATTGGTCCTGAATTGTGATATTGTAAGATCTCGTCACCAATGCCCCATTCGCCATCATCTACTCATGCGTCTGTAAAAGACGCTAAATTGTAGGCATTCCTCTATGAGGATCCGTGTCAAACGCAAGAAGAGCTTGCTCCAGCATTAGGAGTTACCTGCCAATCCATTTCCAAGCGATTGCATGCTTTGGGAATGATTCAGAAACAGGGGACTTAGGTTCCTTATGAGTTAAAACCAAGGGATGTTGAAGGTCGTTTTTTCGCCTATGAACAACTGCTCCAGCGGCAAAAAAGGAAGGGTTTTCTTCATCGCATCGCGATGGGTGATAAAAAATGGATTTATTACAGCAATCCGAAGGAAAGAAAGTCATGGGGACGTCGTCCCGGTCATGCTTTTACGTCGTCGCCTCGGCCGAATATTCACGCTGCGAAGGTTATGCTATGTATTTGGTGGGACCAAGTTGATGTTATTTATTATGAACCGGTAAAATTAAAAACCTACACGTAGACCAATTGATGCGATTGAACCAAGCACTGCGGAGAACCGCAATACGCGAGAAGAACAAAAGTGATTTCACAGCTACCCAGGCCATACCCGTTGAAACCTCTCAGAATGAAATCCTGCGCCATCCGCCAATTCTCGACACTCATTCCGAACGATGGCCCATGGTTTAACTGACCAGCAGTTCCATTCATATGAAGACATCAAAAAATGGCTTGATCCGTGGATAGTCTCCAAAGATGAAGAGTTTTACCGCGACGGTATACGATATCCACCAGAAAGATGGGAAAAAGTAGTAGCCAGCGATGGACAATATTTTCAATGATTCACTTGTAACCATTTTTTTAGAATCAATGTTGTATTTTCATCAAAAAAACAACAGCGAGAACTTAGATGCGCACCTAATATAAAATATAAAAAATTAAATAAAAATTATGAAAAATTAAATAAAAAATGTGAAAAATTAAACGAAAGATATAAAAAATTAAATAAAAAATATGAAAAAGTTAATAAGAAATATAAAAAATTAAATATAAAATATAAAAATTATTACAACTGCGGCTTTGTAGTATGACTATATTTTTATTAATAAAAAAAGTAAATAAGAAATATAAAAAATTAAACAAAAAATATAAAAAGATAAATAAAAATTATGAAAACTTATATAAAAAATGTGAAAAACTAAATATAAAATATAAAAAAATTAGTAA
Source organism: Anastrepha fraterculus (assembly GCA_037575425.1). NCBI lineage: Eukaryota > Metazoa > Arthropoda > Insecta > Diptera > Tephritidae > Anastrepha > Anastrepha fraterculus. The sequence continues at coordinate 2,024 of JAYXIM010032927.1, forward strand.
AACTGTGACTATGATGACTAAATGACTAGATTTTTTATAATATAAAAATAAATAAAAAATTAAATAAAAATATAAAAATTAAATAAAAATATGAAAAATAATAAAAAAATTAAATAACAAATATAAAATATGAATAAGAACTATTAAAAATAAAATATGAAATTTAAAAAATTAAATAAAACACACAAAAAATTAAAGTTATTAAAATAATAAAATTATTAAAACTTTTCAATATGTCGCGTGAACAGTGATGTTTGATTTGGGGCTCTAATGTGGGAGAATTTATGTATAGAGTTTAGTCATCTTCTGTAGACATTGGTGACTATTGGTCAATTGAAATTTTTTCGAGAATAATTGAAGAGAATACATAAACATTCTTATTTCATATTTCTACAGAACTAATCCCGTATCTCTGAATATTTTAAAAGGTTAACCGATTTTTTTTAACAGAAATTCTTAGGAGTAGTTCTTTGAAAGTTTCGAGCTGAATGGTATTTACAAAGTTCCCAAAACAGAAATCAACAGCAATCGTCCTCTTTGTTCCACCATTTTATTCTGAAAAGAAAGAGTAAAATAATTGAAAAAAAGAAAAAAACGAATGCGCTAATACACCGATCTCTTTAATAGATGCACCCGCGTGATTGCCAACGCAATGTTCTCTAGAATTTTTCAATGTCTAAATTTATAAAAATTCATTTTTAAATGCCATTTCATGCGCTGCATAAAGTTAAAACAGCTATAAAAAACTGTAAACTATGGAAATTGAGCAATCAACTAACCAAGCAGTCGCTCACATCATTCATTCATTCATTCACTCATCCATTGATGCGCTGGGCAGAGCGGCGTGTTTCCGGTTATTTGAATTGTTTTTTTTTTGTTTTGTTTTTTACTTTATTAAAATTTATTTTACAAGTCCACAAAAAAGGCAAACTATTTTGCTATGTTAATCTACGTTGAATATTAATTTTGGATTTGGTGTGAATTTATTGTTAATTTGTTTCCATTTTCTGTTGTCTTTTGCAACAGTTTGCCATATAAGTGTCTCTCGTTTTTTACCTACTTTTGTTCTCATTTTTCATTAGAAGCGCAGGTATGCATTTACGAACGCATTCGAGTTGGTTTATATATGAATATACATAGGTATGAATACGTAGTATACTTTAATGCAAGTACAGGCTGGCAAACGAGTTGCGGATAATTAACAGGAAAATGTAATTTATTTTGTTTTGAAAGAACTTTTCGTTTTTTTTTTGTTGGTATTCACGAATCCATTTCTGATTTCTTTATAAGATGATGCCCATTTGGGCGTGAGATTGATTGGATTGGGCATTTTAGTGTAATGCCTGAAAACACTTTGACCGGCTACCGAACACGTGGTTGAACGAGGCCTTGCCCTTACAGTAAGATTAAAGAAATCTGCTTTGTTGCGGCAAAAAATTAAAATTAGTCACTATGTGGAGAAAATGCGCATGACCGCCAACAAAACAAAAAACAAAATCGTCAAAAATTCACCCAATTTTTAGGCACCTGAAGCTTGTAGATTATTATAATAAATTTAAATTGGCTGCATACCCAGAATTTTTCAAAAAGTGTATAATATCGTAAAATTTGTTGACTTTTGTTTTTTTTAAGTTGCACAAAGTTTGAAGCTTGGATTTATATGTTTTGTGTAGGAAAATGTACTATATTTTCTTAAAAAAATTATCAAAATTAAATGAGAAACAAGAAAATTAAAATTAAAACTCGCCAACAAGTCCTAGTGCTTTATTTTTTTAACACAGTGTATGCATTAGTGCTAGTTGCCTAATACTGAATTCTCCCACTGGCCACTCGATTACCTCCTCCCCTAGCGATATGTAGCATGAATTCGGCTCTGAAACGTTTGTCGGTATGTCATGCCATCTAAAATGAAGTGATTAAACCCAGAATTTGAAAGAAAAATTACTTCTCTAAAGCATTTTTGAGTTTTAATAATTCAGCGCAAATAAATGGACTGAAACCATTAAAAATACCATTTTGAGGCATCTTTGTAAAATTCCAGAGCTCTTCCTCGGTGTGGCATAAACTTCGTTATTTTCTGGAAATGAACGAAGAACTTTGCTATTTCAAATAAATCAAAGATATAAAATTGATCGGCTACTGCTCTCCACCTACACTGCATATGCTGAAATAAACGCTTGCTGCAAAGGATTAAAAAAAGCAAAGGATTTAAAAAAGGGAAGGCATGAAATAGATTCAGGCTATTTAACAAATATCTTTTAATTTCTAATATTAGCTAATATTTTCTATAGTAAAATTTTCTATAAATCTACATTTAGTGCTTTCAACCGATTTTATATAGGAAATGTAACGTAATGCCAAATTTTGACTCTAAGCTCGTGTTCAGAATGCGAGACAAGGTTTTTTTATTTCATGATTCAACAATCATTTCCTATTATATACTTGCAGAACTAAATTTTGTTTATTTTGATTCTCAAATAATATCTTATATCTTGGCGATTTTTTGTTTTTTTTTTTTGAAGGCCTGGGAAATTTTCAAAATGTCTTACTGGAGGGTTTAAGCAATTTAGTTAGAGGGTGGAAATTAAATGCAGTTATCACAATTGTCTTTTCCTCACGTATGTTGTATAACAACTCATAGAAAAAAATTAATTTAAAAACAAACAAAAAAATTTGCTGTAGTACTTTCGTCAATAGAAAACAAGCGCGCTTTGTCCGACTTTATACGATAATCTGTGAGTGTCTGAATTCCTTTGACTGTCACTGTACCGAGAAACTTGTTCGAAATTATTTACTTTAACTCGTCTCCGTTCTGACTGTGTGTCTAAATGGGGTAGCTGCTTGCCGATAGCACAATTTGAAATCCGCATCTTGCCAAAAATATTTATTTCTATTTTTAATTTATTTTCATGCCTCTCTGTTTCATATTTTTTTCCTCATGATGCAATGTTTGGTATGCCAACAATTTTCTACTCCTTATTCCAAGTTGTTGTTGTTGCTTTATTATTTTTCCCTATTGTGTATTTTTCCCCGTATTTTTTATATTTCTGAGGCTATGCTTTTTTGTTATATTCATTTGGTCCGTCATATCGTCATGAGTCGTACGTTTGTTGGCTTTGTTGACTTTGTTTGGTTTTTTCTTTTTAAGCAACGCAATGGATTTCAGCAAGTTTGTTTCCATTGAAGTCTTTCGTTTTTGTATTTCTTTTTGTTTCGGTTATGAGCAATCGTGTAACCATATAAACAATGAATGCAACACACTTTTGGCCAAACAAGCTGCCAAATTCCTTTTTGTTTTGTCAGTTTTATTTGTTATTATTTTTATTTGTCTTGTTGCATTCGCTACACCCACATGTGACAGGCCATGAAGAACAATTTTCGCTGTCTTTATATGGGTTTTATGAGTCACGAAAGAGTGTCAAATGTGAGGCATAAAATCTGATAATAAATGGCAGTTGTAGCAGAATTCATTCAATGTTAAACTGCAACAAAGGAAAATTCAATTCAATTGAAAATAGGAAAAATACTTACTTACTAGTTTTAAACTTTAAATTACGGAATGCAATATGAAGCTTTTTAAAATTGGATAATTCTATTTGTTAATTTATAATTTTTTTGTTAAACTTGTATTTTCTTGTCTTTAATTTTTAATTTAATTAGTCGTGTTTTTTATTCCAATTTACAATTGATGAATATTTATTGTTATATAATATATCCATATGTTGAAAAAAATAATGAAAAATTCAGTTTCAAAATCGGTAGCCGCTTCACCAGTTCCCTTCGATTACTACTCTCCACTTCTTTTCTCCTTCTCCTTTTATTTTCTAGCCTTGCCATTTGTCGTTGACACGATATATTCCCACATCTCTTAAAAAGTGCCCTTTAGGTCTGAGATCTATCCTATTTAATGTTTCGCTGGCTCATTTGAACCTTCAACGCTTTATGTAAATGTTAAACACCTATACGAAAAAAATAATCAAAAATCAAAGAGAATTTGCGTGACACTAAAGCTCCTTCCAGTAGATTTCCAGGCAAAATATATTGCTAGCAGTGCAGCAATAAGATTGAGCACCTCCTTAGGTGTAAGCCTTTTAGAGTTTCCCGGACTGATGAACTATATGTAGTATATGCACTCCTGTCTACAGCTGCTATCACAAAGTTCACGACAAACTCTATCCTCAAGGAAGGAGTAGGAACTAAACGATTTAAGACAAGACGCATGTATGCACAGATGACTCAAAGATCGGGGTGTATATTCCAAATATCTGATGATCTTCTTCAGCTTTTGGCACACCCACTACTGGAGTGCTGGCTGAAGGGATGACGATAATAAAAGCCGTGATACTGGTACAGTCTGATGAACTAAATGGAGTTGATATCTACATTTTCACTGATAGCCAGAAGGCGATAAATCCCTCACACAGCAGTCGATAAGCTCTGAGGTAACTATGCAAAGCCGCATATCTCTTAATGAGATGGCTGAGTCATTTAAAACAAAAGGTAACATGGGCTCCAAGCCATTGCTACATGGAGGGGAGCTGCAGTGCCAATAAACTAGCGAGATTTGGCATCAACCTCACTTACAATTCACAGACAATTACATGGCATACCCTTACAGACATGTGGGCTACTAATTTTTTAGGAAATTGTAAGCACAGCGAATAAAAAATGGTTTGACGAACCCATTTGCAGAATCGCCCGCTAATTGTGGCCCATTCTCAATGCTTAACGCACAGAATCTCTGATAAGAAGGAATATGCATAGCTCTATCACACTGATTTCCGTTATAACGGGCACTACCTAATAGGAGGACACAGATACATTACTTTTGTAGAAATTGTCTAAATGAGGTTAAAGAAGAGACATTTGTGCACTCTGTACCGTTCTTCGCTATCCAGACGCAGTTTTACCCATTTTAGGTAGAGCATTTCTCAATGGATTGGAACAAATCGGCTAAGTGGAAATTAAAGACCTTCTAAAGTTTTTGAATGGTTCTACTTGGTTTTAGGAGCGGCAAGGACAAATTATCCACGCGGCATCACCACCAGCAGTGAGCCTGGGTGTGTCTCATAGTGGACAGCCGCTACAATCTAACTATTTAAAAGCGACTTCTTAAACGAGAATTTTCGGCGTATACAGTTAAAAAAAATTACCGAATACCAACTAAAAAGTGACCTTTTCCAATGTGAAATCCATTTTCCAAAGTGAAAAGGTCACTGGCCTACGAGGCATTCATGACGCGTACTTTCGTATAATGGCTCTTACGAACTTGAAATTCCTATCCGTAGACATACGAAAAATAATTAAAAAGTACTAGAATTTATTTTTAACTTCTTTTTGTGCCGTCTTCGATTCTTCGAAACGGATGTCACATTCGCTGCCCATCATTTTGAACACACGCACACACACACCAGGTAAAGGCAACCAACCCCATTTGCCGATTTCCTTATTCTACTAAATATTTTTCTACTGTTAATTAGCTTACCAAGTCACGTACCAAGCATAAGAATACGAACAAATTGAATATTGATTATTTTTAATTATTCTTTCTTGTACTTAAATATTCTCTAACTACATGCCTTTTTTCCTTCTTCCACTTTCATTTGTAGGAGCCTGATTCTTGGGTTGCCGTACACCATCTACAAACACAGTCGGGCATTCTAGACCCGGACGATTGCGTCGGTGATGTAGCCGATGATCGTGAACAGATACTTGCCAGTTACGATGATTCCGGTCCCGATCCGGGCGTACCGCAGGGCGGTGGAGATGGCGCTTCTGGCAGCTCTTCTGTAGGCACTGGCTCTCCAGACATCTTCCGCGATCCAACCAATACAGATGCGCCAACAAATGGGCAACGCGGCGATGTGTCCACGCCACACATTGAAGTCACCAGCACCACCGCCTGTCCCGTGACCGGTCTCGGACTACAAGTGCGTCGCAGCAGTGATCCAAATTTGCTGGCTTCACTGAAGGCGGAAGGTGGCAATAAACGATGGTCAGCGGCAGCACCACATTGTGGCGGAGACTCACCCGATCGTGTGCTACTCGATAAGGGCGGCTACCTAGCGCCGCAATGGGAGGAAGAAGATGATGGCCAGCCGCATTCGGCAAACGCACCGTCGCAGCAACCGTTCGCACGCTCTGGCCGCTTGTCCATGCAATTTCTAGGTGATGGTACCGGTTACAAGTGGATAGAGGCCGCTGAGAAGTTACAACATCAGCAGCACCCTCACCAGCAACAACAACAACATCCGCAGCAACAGTCGCCACATCAGTATGCACCGCAAGGTCAAATGTATACAACCAAGTCTTTACCGCGTGAAAGCAAGCGCAAAGAGCCGCTCGGCCAGGCCTATGAATCGATACGCGAGAAAGATGGCGAAATGTTGCTCATCATCAATGAGTACGGCAGCCCGCTTGGACTGACGGCTATACCGGACAACGAGCATGGCGGCGGTTTGTTGGTGCAACACGTAGAACCGGGTAGTCGCGCTGAGCGCGGACGCTTACGGCGAGGCGATCGCATATTGGAGATCAATGGCACCAAACTGATTGGACTTACCGAAGGTAAGGTGCAGGAATATTTGCGACGCTCATTGGAGGCGTCTGAGCTGCGTATACGCGTGTTGCGTGCCGGTGGAGTCAGCGGTGGCAGTGCTAATCCTCGAAATGGCAGCAAATCGCGTCGTCGCGACTCTAAAGTGGCAGAAATGATTGAGGCCGAGGAGAAGTTGGCGTCGTCGGTGGAGACCAAGGTGGCGACGGTATCGCCAACACGAAAGCCGAACACAGCGCCGGTGGGTACTTCACTGCAAGTGGCGAATACGCGCAAGCTTGGGCGTAAGATCGAAATTGTGCTGAAGAAGGGTCCAAATGGACTGGGATTTTCCGTGACGACGCGCGACAATCCAGCCGGTGGCCACTGCCCGATTTATATTAAGAATATATTGCCGCGTGGTGCTGCCATTGAGGATGGGCGCTTGAAGCCGGGCGATCGGTTGCTGGAGGTGGACGGTGTGCCGATGACTGGAAAAACACAAACAGATGTGGTGTCCATATTGCGCGCGACACAACCCGGCGCTACAGTACGATTGGTGGTATCGCGGCAGCAAGAGTTGGCCGAGCTGGATGAGAGAGAAATTGTAAGTAGTCTAATTATTAAATCTCAATAATAAATCTCAATACTTTAATTCAGAAGTAAAAAAGGAATTTTTACTCGTAAAAATTAATAATGAAAAAATTATATTTCTAGAACTATGAGGAAAAAGAGCGCGATTTGAATACACCACCAAAGCCACCGGCTCCAGTGCTTCCCTCTTCCCTTCAAAAGCAACACCAGCAAGATAAGCTGCCGAATGGCGTTCTAAAGTCTAACAGCGCACGCTCGCTGTTTGAGCAACACCAACAACAACAGCAATACCAGCTTAACGAATCTCAGCACTTCATAGATGCCGGCAGTGAGTCAGCAGCCTCAAGCGTGAGTAGTTTTCGAATATCTCGAAAGAGGGGTCCCAATATTAATTTCCTTTTTGCTTTCTCTCTCACACTACAGGATAGCCTACAGGCAGGCATAGCTTGGCGTTCACGTGAGGTGCTCACACTACATATACCCGTCCACGATACAGAAAAGGCTGGTCTTGGTGTCAGTGTCAAAGGGAAAACCAGTTCGAATTCCAGCAGCGGCAGTGGCTCAATGAAACACGACGGTGATTTGGGCATTTTCGTAAAGAATGTCATACATGGCGGTGCAGCATCACGAGATGGACGGCTGCGCATGAATGATCAGCTGTTAAGTGTCAATGGTGTATCATTGTTGGGTCAAAACAATGCCGAGGCAATGGAAACATTGCGTCGTGCTATGGTCAACAATCCTGGTAAGCACCCTGGCATGATAACCTTATCGGTGGCGCGTAAAATCGCGCGTTCTGCCAGTTCTGGTGACATACTCGAGCAGACAAACAGCAGCTCAAACACGAGTGATAATTCCGGTGCCACAGTGATCTATCTGAGTCCCGAGAAGAAGGAGGCACGTAGTGGTGGTAGCGCAGCAAATGAAATGAACAGGTTAGCTAGTTAGTGTGTGTGGATTTGTGTAATGAGAATTTAACTTAAGTTTTAATTCATTTCACTTCGTGCAGATGGAGCAATCCCGTATTAGATCGTCTAACCGGTGGAGTTTGCTCCTCGAATTCATCACAACAGGCGCGTCGACCGTCACGCGATCACTTAAACGCTGGTAGTGGGGGTGGAGTTAGTGGACCCGGTAGCGTTGGCGTGCATGGCTTGCGCAATGAAAGCTACTACATGGCAACGAATGAAACGTGGTCGCCAGCCTTGCATCAGCAACAAATGGTGAATGGCCATGTCAACAGCAATAATACAGTTTTAATCGAAGATGATCCAGAGCCAATGTCACCGTAAGTTTTAGTAGGGTGATTAAGCACAAATAGAAAGGAGGACAGGATAGTCAAGCAAACCTTAATATATTTTTCTTCACGTTTTTATAATTATATACGATGTAATAGAAAGTTGTATTTATTATTTTCCCATTTGTTCCATGTGCAGTACTCTCCCCCACCGTCCCAATGATTCAGTGTGCACACAGAATAGCACCAGCGCTCAGAATACTTCTACAGCGCCACCCGGTGCTCCGGTAAATTTCGATTCCACTTACTCCTCACAGCTAAGTCTCGAAACGAATAACTCCGGCGTTGAACACTTCTCGCGCGATGCGCTCGGTCGCCGTTCGATTTCGGAAAAACACCACGCCGCGCTGGATGCACGTGAAACGGGTACCTATCAACGTAACAAGAAGTTGCGCGAAGAACGCGAACGTGAACGTCGCATACAACTGACCAAATCTGCCATCTATGGTGGTTCGATGGAGTCGTTGACGGCGCGTATCGCCAACGCCAATGCCCAAATACCCGGTTATAAGCACACGAAGGCCGCCTCTGGTGTCGAGACACAACAAATGCAGGCGGAAGCGCGCGATCAAGTCGGCGATTTGGGGCCCTCGTTGGGCTTGAAGAAATCTTCATCGTTGGAGTCTCTGCAAACTATGGTGCAAGAGATACAAATGTCGGATGAGCCACGCGGACCGACGGCGTTGCGTGCGCCGCGTGGACGCGGACGTGAGGATAGTCTGCGTGCCGCTGTTGTTGCAGATCCAGAAGCTGGCAGTGAGTTACAAATTGAATGCAAACTTTTCTCGAACATATATTTATTTCTATATTTTCGAACAACAGAACCGCGCAAGCACTGGCTGCTCGAGGAGGGTACCGATCAGGATGGCGGTTTTGCACACCGCAACGGTCCCTTTCAGAGTTCGTTGAACGATGGCAAACATAAATCGCGCGCCAAGAAACCGAGCATATTGCGCGGCATTGGACATATGTTTCGCTTCGGTAAAAATCGCAAAGATGGCGTTGTACCGGTAGAATCACAGGCGCCTTCAGTGGCTGAGCGCCCGCCAGCCAGTTTACCCACTAATCAGTTGCCAGCAGCAGCATTGGCAGCGCTCGATCGGAACACGAAGCTGCTGCCCCCGGCCTACCAACCGCCGCCACCCCTGCCGCCGGCAAACGCTGCCGGCCCAGGTGGCAGCGGCGCAAATGGTGGCAGTGGAAGTGGCGGTGCCGGTGTCGTAGGCGGCGTGGGTAATATGTCATCGAACTCATCGAATGGTATACACCACAATGATATTTTCAATCATCGCTATCAGCACTATGCCAATTATGACGAACTGCATCAGCAACAAATTAGGTGAGCGCGCGTTTGGTTCGCTACAAATTTTATAAACTTATTATTTCTCATCAATAACTGAAACTCTCGCATACACTCATACATTTCTATATACATATAGACACATACATTCATATATAATAAATTCATGCAAATTGCCAAGTGAGCGAAGCGCTTTATGCAAGAAAAAACAGGAAAAAATACTAATGGTTTGCATTTTGACAAAGAATTTGTTAAAGCGAACACCAAAAAATTGCATTTAAACAAATACTCGTTTACATTTTCACTATCTTTAATGGCTCTTACATATTCTCTTTCTCTTCCCATCACCAATCACCAACACCACCACCACCACCATATCACTTCTATTCTTCCGTTTATTTTTTCCATTTATAAAAATAAACCTAAAAACTAAAATTGAAACAAATGCGCAATGCGTATTGAAAAAACCAAAAAAAAATTATCACTTTGCAAAATCAAAAAAAAAAAAAAAAATCAAAATACAATGCACTATGTATGCACGAAAAACATCAGCGAAAGCGAAAACAACGCAGCTAATCATAATCAGAATAGTTCAGATGTTTTATCGGAATCGACATTAGAATGCATGCGGCAACAAGTTCTCAGGCAGCGCATTAAAGTCGAAGCGGAAAGGTAACTACTAACTACAACACACACACATACACTCATGCGTATACATGCATATGCAAATATGTTGTTGTATATGTGTGGTAGATGAAGCACTTCTTACTACACGCCACTTACTGCTCAATTAACTTACTACGTCTTTTTTCGGTTATCGCTTGGGTTCCTATTGCAGCTTTTCCCCTAGATATGTGCGTTTGAAATCGGAAGATTGGATTTGCTTTGAACTAAAGTAATTGCATTTTCGTTTTTTTCATTATCAGCTTAGTGTTAGCAACCTTAGATCTTATTTGTATTGTAGTTATAATTTATGCATTTATATGTAAATTTAGTTTAATGCCTGCCACACTTTTTTTTGTACTTACTAATTTGAATTTTTGAACATTGAATGCGTTATTTTGTTTTGATAAAAAAAATTTATAAATAATTATATTTTAATTATTGTACGATATTACGATTTTGTTGTAAGTAATACAAAAAATACTTATTTTTTGAAGAAAGGAAAATTAATATAATTTAATTAAAACTTTACTAGCTGCAATCCTAGTACTCCTTTAAATATATATACGAGCATATACTTAGTCTTGCCATAAGTTCTGTGACAAATTTTATAACGAATATGGCGAAGGCAATTTGCTCTCCTTCTCAGCGCACACAACCGCAATTGCCACTTAAGTCCAAAATCGCAACAAGGTCCTCAAGTCGCTTGCCGGCAGCACTTGTGGCAAAGACAAAGAACTGTTGCTATCGACATTTAAGGTAATTGGTCGGCCGGTTCTAAACTATGCTGCGCCTGTCTGGTCGCCTGGTACTAGTGACATGCACTGGATAAAGCTACAGGCATGCCAAAATACTGCCATTCGGACAGCGACCGGCTGCCTCCTGATGCCCCCTATTCAACACCTTCACAATGAGGCACAAATGCTCCCTGTAATGCAGCACAATAAACTGCTCAGCAAGCAGTTCCTGCTGAGGTGCTACCGTAGGTTTGACCCTTACAAATACCTTCAGGGCCGCCTCTTAGGCACGTCAGGAGACACCTTTTAAACTATGCCGACGAGATCCAGGACAAAACTGACAGAAATCTACTGGACCAGATAGTATTTAGACAGTTAATAAACCACATTCCCCGGGAGATCGTCACCACTTTCTTAAGCTCCCGTCCTGTGAATGCCGTAATCGGAGACCAACCACCACCTATTGCACATGAAGAGCTCCAATTCCCCGTGAGGCACGCGTAACACTGGCACAACTACGTTCTGGATACTGTAGCAGGTTAAACTCCTACCTATCCGGAATTGACCCCGACATACCAAACATATGTCCGGTATGTGAACACACCCCGCACGACACTAACCACCTTTTCACACGCCCTCTAAAACCTACTCATCTCAAACCGCTCTCCCTCTGGATCCAACCCGTCGAAACAGCATGTTTCCTGGGCCTACCCCTAGATGATCTAGACGAAGCCGAACAATGATATGCCTACACTGACAGGGCTACCTATGCTGTTAACAACAACAACAACACTAACCACCTTTTCGAAACAGCATGTTTCCTGGGCCTACCTTTAGATGAGCTATCCTACACTGACGGGTCTTCTGTTACTGTTAAAACACCAACAACAAGAAGTTTTCGTTTAGTTCGTTGTATAATATTCGCATTGACTGTTGGTATTTCGTTGACAAAATTGGAGAATAATGAGACCTCAATTTTTCGTCATATCCTCTACTATTTCGTTCGCTTCAATGCCATTATGATCTGGAACCCAATAGAAATGTAGCTTACAATTCGCTGCCAACCTTTCTACTGCTTCGCTGCTCTGAAGAACGATCTTGGACGTTATACTCAACGATTTAATTGCTTTAATGACTGCGTGACTATCTATGACTGAAAGTTAACCTTGGAGTTGGTCCCAGTAATATCACAAGCTATACATTTTACTTATATGTGAGGGACCTTGAAGCTGTTATATGGTTATGAATAGACATTTGCCCTTCAGAGGTGACGAAATATTTAGGGCCATTATTTGGAGTGCAAGAATAAAAAAATTTAGAAAAAATTGCTAAAAAAAATATTATCTTACAGGTAAACTAGGGCAAAGAACTAAGTCAAATGTCATCTTAATATTTCTAATATTTTATGATTTTATTTTCTAATTAATTTGTAAGTAACTCTATTTATATAATTCCTTTTTTAGTTAATTCGCTTGGTTGGTTACTTGCATTCTAATGTTCGCAGAATCAACAAATGAAATTTTTTTCCACCACATATTTTCATTAAACATTTTGCATGCCTTTTTTTCTTCTCTCACTTTTACTATTGCTTTGCGTTACTGCCATTTCCATAGGTGTTTCCCTACCTTTGGTGTATTCAAATTTCTGTTTTTTTTTATCCGAAACATCAGCATTACTCATATCATTTCTCCTTTTTGTATTCATTCTCTCTTACATATTTTCTCACCACACCACACCACACCAAACATCGCCCTGCTTCGCCATGTCCAACGCTTTGCTGTATATTTGGTGGATGTGTGTATGAATTGTGCAGTCGCCGTCATCAACATTATCATTCGCAACGCAGTGCACGCTCACAGGACATCAATCTGCAGCATCATCACGCTGCCATGTTAAGCAACAACGGCGGCGTCGGCGGTGTTGATAAAAGTGGCATATTGCGACCCACTTCAACCTACTACGAATACGAGACGGTGCAGCATAATGTCAGTCCGGCAGCGGTGGCCGCGCAACATCATCAATTGCGCAACGGCAGCCTCAAACAGAATGGCCATCACTCGCCGATTACAGTCAATGGCGTGCAGCAGCAGCAGCAGCAGCAGCAGCAGCATCAGCAACAGCAACACAATAACAATCACCATCACCACCAACAACAACAGCAACAACAAGCACAAAAATCAGGGCCATCGCAAGCGCAACCGCACTGGAAGTCAGCCACCATGAATGGTTTTTCGCCCGCCTCATTGAATAGCAGTGCGCGTAGTCGCGGACCATTCGTTACGCATGTGACCATACGCGATCAGAGTTCGGCGACAATTGCAGCGCAACCCACCTACCAAACGGTGCAAAAACAACAGCCACAATTCGCTAGCGCTGTCGTTGGAGGTGGCGCGCAGCCGCATCCATCGAAAGTGTGACTATAGGTGCCGGAGCTGCGCCCAAGGCGTGGCGAAGTGCAATCAAGCCGTGTGGTGGTGGGATACGCAGAGCCGCCAGAGTACGCGGAACGAGCGAGCGATACAAGCGATGGGGGTGGCAATGATGGCGACAATGATTATGATGATATTGACACGGATGTGGTGGAGATTTTCTATCTGGCCACGGAGTGTTGAAGTGCGCGCTGCAATTGTTTTTCTAAGTCAACAGCAAGAAGAAAAATGCCTAGCCAAGCTATATACCATAGCTGAGCAACGAAAACTAAAGCGGAAACAGAATATGCGAATACATTTAGCAAAGCATGTGGCGGCACGTAGGCATTGGAACAAAATCCTTAAATCATGAGACTGTAACAAAACGAAAAAAAAAAATGTTAAGTGTGCAGCTGGCATTCAATTACAAAAACACAAATTTGTAATTTATAGATGTATGTGTGTACTACTTGTTGTTGTAGATAAGATTTGTACTATGTAAAGCTAAGAAAATGAAAAATAATGAAAGTGAAAAAGCTAGCGGTAGTAACGGCTATTTTGCTTGGAAGCGTATTTTGTTGAAAATTGTGCGAAATTTTTTATAATTTAGCGATTTAAACAGTATTGCTTAATTTTATAATAATTATGTTTTTTGTTGTTTTTGTTTTTGTCGAACGCGTGAGCGTGAATAATTTAAGTAAAAAAAAAATCGAATATACATGGAAAATTACTACCGCAAATAACGAAACGAAAAAAAATAGAAACTAGAAACAGGTGGGCAAATAAATTGCTAAAATATAATAGGAAATATTAATATAATAAATAACTATATATATATATACATATATGTATATACATTTTTTTTTCGAAAAGCATTCCATTTTGCTTTAAAAATTGTGTTTAAAAATATGCTTTAATTTATCATTTTTTTCTAACCTTTGTAAGCGTGGTAGGCTAAGAAATAATGCTTTAAACCGAAATATTTTGAAATATTACGTAGTAGCGTATAATAAATTGCTTATATTTGAAACCAGACAAACGTATGAAATTTAAAAAAGTTTATCTGAAAAAAGTCTTAATAATTTATAAAATAATTAGTGCTTATTTCTGACTTACTGAAATGTTTTTGTTTTATATTTTCTTATTTTAGCTTTTATGTGGATTTATGAGCCATAAATTTGCGACCTTGTAAAGTATGCGTATACAAAATATGCAAAATATTATGAAGCGAAAACAATTTTTTTTATTCATATTTCTAATTTTTTGAAAATATATATGTAATATTATATAATATTTACTTATAAAAGCGAATGCAGTAGAAATATAGACGCAGCAGACAAAAATTGTACAATAGAAAGTACTGTGAAAATGACTTTATACACCAGAAAAAGTAAATAAATTTAAAAAATAAAAATTAAAATTTGTGTGAATGAGTTCAGTTGCGTTGCTGCGCTTCCGAAAACTATGTAATTTTTGGTGAGAATCAGATTTTCAGAAGGTCATGCCAAATCATCCAACTGTTGCTCTCATTTTCGAGTTGTCATGCGTACCACAAACGCCATGCATTTTTGAGTTCATCGCACGCCTTGTCCTGCTTTGCGCTTACCAATGTAAACCGCCTGTTTGCGGGTGGTCACTTCATGCTTAGACGCAAAGACTCTTTGCACTTTTCTCACTACCAGCTTGGTGCTACCAGCTACCATTTTTCTTAATACTTTTTTTATAACTAACAGCAGTTTAAATAAAATTATTATAAAAAAAAGCTGGGAATGGCACCTTGGAACACACTTACTATAAAGCAGCAGTGAGTAGCAAATTCATTCAACTGTTGGCACAACAACAAGTTGAGTAAAATTGTATAGGAATGCTGCTCAAATGACAATCCTTTGCCGGATAGAAATCCCGCGCTCGTTCAAACCAAGAAGTGGCGAGTGTCGTAGAAACGCCGATTGACGCCAATCGACGATGCTTGCCCGTTTTTTATTTCAAATAAAAATACTACTTTAACCCAAGAAATTACAATATTTAAACTTGATAAAGAAATTTTCTATTTTTCTTAATTGAAATTGTCAGTGTTTTAAAAATTTGTTTTTTAAGTAGAATCATGCAAAATATGTGCAAGAACTAAAGAGTAAAATTTTTGCCAAAAACAATACAAAAAAATTTAGGGGCAGACTATAGTGAATTGTTATTAATTTCTAAACAATTTTTTTATAGTTTTTTGGGACAAAATATTCAAAAAAAAATTTTGGCGTGAAAATTTGCTAAATTAAACAAATTTTAAATATTTTATGCTTTCAAAGTTTTCATTTTCAATAGAATTATGGAAAATATTTGTGAAATTGTTGAAAAAAAAAACGAGAAAAAACCTTTAAAAAATGTGCCAGTTGTTTGTGCAAAAAATAATTGGGAAACTTTTGAGCTCAAATTACATACATATGTATTATTGGCCAAATAAAATTTTTTTCTCGTTCCAAAACTTTAATTTTTAATCAAATTATGGAAAATATTTATGAAATTTTTGAAATTTTTTTTTTTTTTAATGTGCCAGTTGTTTTTGCAAAAAATAATTGGAAACATTTTGAGCTCAAATTTCTTATATCTGCATTATTGGACAAATAGAATTTTTTTTTTGGCAAAATTTTCATTTTCAAATTCTATTGAATTATGGGAAATATTTGTAAAATTGTTGAAAAAAAAAACAAAAAAAATCTTAAAAAAATGTGCCAGTTGTTTATGCAAAAAATAATTGGAAAAATGTTGAGCTCAAATTTCATATATCTGCATTATTGGCCAAAGAAAAATTTTTTTCTTGTCCATTTAAATCAGAAAAAAAGGAGAAGAGAAGCTTAGCGTCGTTTCCATGACATGCGTGGCTACTTTTCTGTGACTGTCACTACAGCAGCATTTCCTAAAATAGAATTTGGAACAACTAATATGTGTGAATGTTTGGTTTCAAAACAAAAAAGAAGGTCGAAAAAATTGCGTTGAAACTCGTGTGCGACTTTGATCCAAAACAAAATTATCTCCTGTTACCAACACTGATTAAGCTGAAGTAACTTGCGAATCTTGTCAGGTGTTTATAAAAAACGTGGCTTTTCTAAGCTATTACTAGTATTCTAATTTGGGGGCGTCCATAAATTACGTGAGGTTTTTTTTTTTAATTTTCTGTACCTACCCCCCCCCCCCCCCCTGGTGAGATGTCGTGAGATTTTATTCAACCCCTCCCCCATCCCCCAATCTCACGTGAGATTTTTCAAAATGTGGGTTTCTTATGTAAACGCGTTGGATTGTTATTGTAAAAAGAAAAAAAAATTGCTTCGTGCTTTTATTTACGACTAGTTAAGACTAATAATCAATATTGCTGAGAGTTATAAGTGTAATAAAAAGTTAACAATAGAAGACTTAAATCGTAACTACTGCGATTAAAAAAAGAATATCTACTCTAATTCAGTCCATGGAGAATCATGCGCGGTTTCAAGAGAGACTATTGGGACCAACATTTTCAGTAAAATCATCTGCTCCTTCAACTTCGTTCTGATCTAGCCATTCTAAGCCGTTGACGCTTGCTTTCTTTTAATCAGGAAAAAATTGCGTGACATTTACCGAGACCCCCCCTCTCTCCTCCGTAAGATTAGATGAGATTTGACTCGACCCCCTCCCCCTTAAACATCTCACGTAATTTATGGACGCCGCTTATATCTGTAAGCTTATCATTTCTAATCCTTCGTAACATTTCTTTTGTGTACTGCGAACACTTCAAAAGCATTAAAATTAAATTTTTTTCATCTTCAAAAACAAACAGTTTAGTTTTGATCAAATTTGTGACTTATGGGGGGCAGATTCTTCTGTGAACAACCTTGCCCATATTTTTGCGCTCATTCTCTTTCGCCGCATTTTTTCCTTTCGCAATGCAAGCAGTGACAGCTCATGGTTGAGCGACCAAACGCAGGCTTTTTAGGTTTTTTTTTCAGTTTTTTTTGTTTGTGTTTTTTTCTTGTTACTCTTCTGAACTCTGTGTATTCTTTGTTTATACTCGCGATTTTTTTTTTTTTATTTAACTTAAAAATAATTTTCAATGAATGGTATTTAAAAAATTAAAATTAAATTAATATGTATAGAGTTTATTTTTTGTTTTGAGGAAATTTATTTTTTAATGAAATAACATTTATTTTTTAATGAAAAAATATATTTTCTTTTAGTTAAAATAATTTTGTAAAATTATTATTGAAACTTAAACTACTATTGTACTTAAAGATGTAAAGAGAAAAACGAATGCAAATCGTGGCTAACAACTTACTAATCAGCGTTGATATTTATTATCATCGCAACTAACTAAAAGTATACATTTTTTTGTTGGTATTTCTCAAATTGCCATTTTGTAATGCAATATACGTATACAAAATTTTCTTGTTCTACATATAATTTTTTTTTTTTTGTGTAACATAAATTTTTTTTTTAACATATAAACTTTTTTTTACATATAAAAATATGGGAATTTTGTGTGCCGTTGAAAAAATATAGCGCGTTTCGTGCAAACGAAAAGAAAACTATTTAAAGAATACTAGTAAATCCATTAGAGTTTAGAGATTTTGATAGCAATTAAATGCCACCTCTAAAAATAATTTTTTTAATAATTCAAACTCTAAACTTTCTGCACTTTTATGCAGCAACCATCAGCAGTGTTGATCAACGATATTTTGAATCGTTATAAACTTGACCTATAAATATGTTCAATAGTGCATTATTTCAGCACCCCGCGTTCCCAATCGCTTGATGCTTTGAAAGTCGGCATCATTATCCTAATATTGCCACATCTAACTCCGCTCCTTAGAGCAAATCCAATCTCGCACTCAATCAGCTCACTCGCATTGCGCTCACTGCTCATTTGCCTTCACATAAGTTTGCTTATGTGTGTCATGAAATACATAAAATTTGTAGGTATACAACACATATGTATGTACATACACATATTGATGTACTCGTATGTATGAGTGTAAACATTTTGTAAATAATAAATTTAATAGAATTTTTCGTTTGTTTTTAATTTTCATAAATAAGACATTACACATAAATGATTGTGTGCCCACATACATGCCTATGTAAATATGTATGCTTGTGCATAATTTCACACCCATGTTACATGGTGTACTATATACATACATAAGTAATCATATAAATCGTTCCATTTCACATTTTTGTTATTCTTGACTGCAAAGCGGGCGAAAATATTCCCTTGTGCTGCATTATTTGTCATTCTTGTTTTGTTTTTTGTTTTATTTCATTCTCATCATTTTTCCATTGTATTTATAAGTTTATTTAGTTATATGTTTAATTTGTTCATAGTTTTAATTAATTAATATTTTCTTAAAAAAAAAACTACATCTATGCGTACTTAACCTATAAAATAGTGATTAATAAAATATTTCATAAATTACTTAACGTACATTTTAAGTTAATTGTAATTTGAATTTAGACCAACATTAAATGTAAGTTAATACTAAGAAATTGAAATGAAACATTAAAGATTATGTTATTTTTAATAATAAAGAAAAAATATAAAAACAAACACTAATCTTTTCTAATTCAAACACTAATTCTGCATGACTAATTTGGTTGCATGCGAGTTGATTCAACATTGAACATACCCTGTAGGAAAGTCATGAACTCTTGTGATATGGTTACTGGTTCAATATTAGCGCTCATTATTCGCGAAAATCTTATGAATAAAAGATTATGCAGTTCGAAGTAGAATTTCGATGATTCAAAGCCGTGAGTTACCGATTGGTAGTCACGCATCAAGCCATTCGGCTATGACAGCCACTTTATAGCTCCTACTCAAATTATTGCACGAAGCTCCGAACTTCGTGACTCGTGGAAAACTACGTGGCTGAAAGCTCCAGAAAATTCTGTATTCCTCGTTCATCGATTAGCTCTTCTGCTCTTAATATTTGCTCTAAGTTTCTCCTCAACTTGTGAAATCAGGAAACTCAGTGGGTGTGTATGCTTGAACACGAGTCCCCAAATGTCTTAGGCTCTTTTCTCGCGCACTCGTCTGCTTAATTTCTTTACACTGGAAGTATGATGCAGCAAATTGTATGTATACAAACTATTAAATGTAATCACTTTTCGTAAAATATTGAAAATAAACCATTCATGCCAACTTTGATTCGGGGAGTCGAACCATTGCAGCAAGTCTCCCAATCTGAAAGCGAGACAATGGATCGTTAATATACGTATGAGGTATGTTCAAAAAATAAGGTAAAGTTTCAAATTTCGCGGGCTACGTACATTCGACTATCATTATTATTATTTTTTTATGTTGGTACACTCGTCTCGAAGATATCGCACCCTAAATACAAAAGGGGCACAACTCAAAATTTTCCACACTCGAGCTTGACTTGTTTACAGTAGCACAGAAAACAAACTATGTGACATATCACGCTGAAATTTGCCATGTAAGCTTATAACAGTCCTACCAAAAAACAAAAAATTTATTTTTGCCATATGTCATCCGCGGACCGTTTTATTGATAACGTCTCGTTCATATTTGAGCAGAAGGTACATTTTGAGTAGTGACCCTTTTGTATTTAGTTTGCGATATGTTTACGGTTTTAGCAATATAGGTTGTTTAGTTTGTTTGTGAGAGTCATAAATACATAATAAAAGGTTTTTCAATAAGAGGTGTTATTTTGATATTCAAAGAAAAATGCCATATTTTTTAATATAAATGATCGGATGTCTGTTTCTTTATTTAAAAAAGGGAAGGTATGCCATTAATAGTGGAAAATAACATCAGGCAAATGACCACCTCGTCCACGCTTACAGGACAATATCCTTTTCATGAAATTTTCCATAACCGAAATGCAAAGTGGCTGCCCTATGTTCTCGATAGCCTCACGAATTCCATCTTTGAAGTCTTGAATCGACCCTGGGTTGTTGGCGTAAACCTTCTCTTTCACGTGCGCCCCAAAGAAAAAGTCACAAGGTGTTAAATCACAAGATCTCGGTGGGCAATTGTGATCACCTCTTCGAGAGATAACACGGTCCGGAAGCTTTTCCCGTAAAAGATCAATGGTCAATCAATGCTTGTGTGGCATGTAGCGCCGTCTTGTTGAAAATAAACATTGTCCGGATCAATACCATTCAATTCCGGCCATAAAAAATCGTTAATCATCTCTCGATAGCGCAATCCATTCACCAATAACAACTGTTATTGGAAAAGCCTTTACAAGTGTTTTGCGTGCTCGGCGTTTTTCTGCTATCGAAAACTATTCATCAAAGAAGTTGTGTAAATTTTTGTGTAAAAAATGGAATTATGTGCTCAAAAACACTTGAACTGTTGACAGTAACTCTGAGTCAAAAAAATGTTTACAAGTGGTACAAGCTTTTCACTTTACCATGGCGTAAAGCATCAGGAGTTCTTACCACAAGGTCGGTCGGTAATTAAGGAGCATTATCTTGAAGTGATGTGCCGTTTGCGCGAAACAATACAAAACAACAACACCATTATCATGCCTCAGCCACCGTATTCCCAGATTTGGCCCCTACGACGTTTTCCTGTTCCCAAGATTGAAGATACCCATGAAAGGACGGTATTTTGCGATGATTGAGGAGATAAAAACCGAATCGCAAAGAGAGCTCACGGACATACCAAAAAGTGTATATCAGAACTGCTTCGAGGATTGGAAAAAAAGCTGGCGCAAGTGTATTATATCTGAAGGGGACTACTTTGAAGGAGATAAAATAGAAATTGATGAATAAATAAATATTTTTTGAGAGAAATGAAAATTCACCTTATTTTTTGAACACACCTCGTAATTTATTATATATATTCAAAAATAATTAATACAATAAAAACAAATAAACTTGCTTCAGTAAAAAATTTATTTTACTTTGTATGAAAAAAAGCTCAGTACTTGCGACAACCTCGAAACTTGCACCGAACCCGGTTTTCATTACGTGTAAGAATCGAGTTTCTACTGTATATATTTTAATATACAGTAGATTCTGTTTTTATACGGTTTTGAAATAGTGCGGTTTTTAAAAAAAATTAAAAAATGCATGTCGACCTATCGGGAATTGTGTAAACAAGATTTTAAACCAACTAAGCAAAAACTCATCACAGATTACATCAGAAATGCTAACCCTACAAGTATGGAACCGCCTGCATCACCATCCAGATCAGACGTGTTAATTTCCTCAAGTGACGAAAGGGATTTTACGCCAAATCCTAAACGAAGGCGCAACATGCGGGTATTGTCTGATTCTCTTTCTGACGATGTAAATTTATTTTTCGATTCTCACGTTTCAGATTCAAGTGGTCTATGGAACGTATCTATAGTTATAATATGGGACTAGTGCCCTTTTTTTATGCGATTTTATTACATTATTTCAGATTTATGCGGTTCTTAGCACTTTTGAAACGTATCTATAGTTTTACTATAGAACTGGTAGCTTTTTTTATGCTGTTTCTTGCGGAACGTATATACCGCATAAAAACAGAATCTACTATAAAAGAGGTGTCGCTGCTGATACTATTTTTGTGTTCGCTCTAGTAATATATTGGTGATTTGAAGGTGTATATAGTATGAGGTCTCGATCTCAGTAGTTGGCATTCGTTTGAAGCGTAAAGATCTTATTTTATCTGACGTCAAAATTGTCTACTTTCATCCCGAGAAACCAGCATTTGCGGGAGAGGGATATCGAGAGACATTTGGTCACGTTTGAGTTGCTTCTTGAACGGCAGAAAAGAAAAGGTTTTCTGCATCGTACCGTCACTGACAATGAAAAATGGATCTATTATGATAACCCTAAGCCTCGAAAATGTTGGATCGTGCCAGGTGAACCAGGTCCATCGACAGTGAAAATAAATATTCATGCTTCAAAGGTTATGTTGTGCATCTGGTGGGATCTAGAAGGGTGTCATCTATTGATCCTTAAACCATTTGACACCACCACTGGCGATCGTTACCGATTGCAGCTAATGCGTTCGAATCGAGCTCTCAAAGCAAAGCGGCCGGAATGGGACGGTAGACATGACAAACTGATTTCGCTGCATGACAACGCCAAGCCACACATTGCTTAATCGGTCCAGAAATATTTAGAGCGACTGAATTGGGAAATCTTGCCCCACCCGCCGTATTCCCCAGACATTGCACCTCAGATTACCGTCTTTTCTGTTCAATGCATTCAGCCCTTAGTGGAGAGCCGTTCACTTACTTACGAGAGCATCGCAAACTGGCTGAATGAATCGATCAAGACAAAAGAACTCGAATATTATCGTCAGAGGAATTCGTATGCCGCCTGAAAGATAGAGTAAAGTTGTAGCTTCCAATGGCACGTATTTAACATAATATCAAGTATTATTTAAGTGTTTAAATAATTGGTAACTTTTGCTAAGAAAGGACGGAAACTTATTCTTATACCCAATAAAATAATTTCTTCGAAACGTCTATGCATGCCATTATTTTGGTAGTAAAATTTCATGCCAGGCTTCAAAAATTGTGCATTTATTTTCAATCATGAATGAAGGAAAATGTGAAAAATATTTATAAGAAACTAGCAAACCCGGCCCGCTTCGCTGGGCACACTAAAATAGAAAAGATATGGTTTTCATATTATTTATTTCTTTATTCTTTATTCAAGCGCTTTGGCATAAACAATATTTTTTGTTTTTCTATTTATATGTTTTATTAAGCATTGGAGCTTTTTTAACCATTACACATAACACATAATTTCATTTGAACATTCGGATTTCACATTAAATTCTCAAATTTCGTAAGAAATTATTCACTGTTCCAAAATCCACTCCAAAAAAATTCACAAAAAATTTTTACACTTTGCACTCACGGCATCCAAATCAGAAAGAAATATTGACACATTGTAACTCACACTGTAAATTTGACAGTTCAGTTCCGCCCCAAGCGTTAAAAAAGAAAACGACATTATGGCTGGTTCAAAAGAACGCTGAACGCGTTGCCAGTGTTCCGAATTACAACCAAACTTTACGAAACCCATTTTCAATACTTACTTAACAATGTGTGTAAGTTTGGTTTAATTCGGTGCAAAAGACACGGCCGGTTAGCGAACACACACAAAAAGTTGACTTTATTTTATATATAAGATTCCAATATGCATCAGATTTAAAAATTATTAAAAAATAAAAAATAAACTTTTTGTATTGTAGTTTTCTTTTCATAACTTTTAGCCAAAATCTTGCCATTTCCAGCGAATTAAATATTTTTACTCTTTCCACTAATAATTTTTTTATTATATAATTAACTTTTAACAAATATATGTGCATTCATACAAAATCTCTTTAAAAAAAAAAAAATTAACCATTAAAAATTAGTCCGCTCTCCTTTTAACAAAATTTTCATAATCATTTCCAGCGGTTACCACCGCCCCTTCCCTTTGTATTGGAATGTGAATTCTGTGCTTGTTCTTCCTGAGCTGCTAACTCTTCGTCCAGTAAAAGCTCGAAATTGCCTAAAGCATCGGCACTGGGAATTTTATTCCAACGCACACTGCAAAAATAAAAGGAATACGATTATGAGACAGAAAAATTCAAAACCAACACTAACAAATAATAAAAATGTAAACAAATAAATTTGCACTGCATTAACTACACTTCGGTTTCAGTCCACACTTCATGCTGTAAACCATTTGCCCGCACTTTAGGTTTGCAACTCTGCTACACAAAAGTAAAGTCATAACAACGCACATCCTCACACGCATCCGCAATTTTGACAGTTTGTAAATAATGGTTGCAATTTAACGTTTAAAAAGTGAAAAATCGTATAATGTATTTTGTTTCTTCAACTTACTCGGGTACGCCGTCCGGTGGTAACACCACTGATAATATGTTATCAATTAATTTATATTTTAATATCCGATCTGTAACTGTTGTTGAGGTGAGCGATGGTGATGCGTTCACTTCCACTAGCCACGGCTTCAAATTATTGTCTATAATTATGTCATAACCGTAGCACTCGAAGCAATGCCGATCGCTGGCCATCACCGGCGCCACAGCGCGCAATGAATGAACAATCAGCCATGCAATGGAACCGAACAGGCGATCCGTCACTTCCTTACCGCGTGTGCCCTCCAAGTAGAGTGCCAAATTCTGTACCGACCACTTGCCGCCATGCAAGTTGTTGTATTCACCCTGCACAAGGGGGAACAAAATCAAAAGCACAGACATTAGTGCAATGCAGTTATGTTTATTGTGTGAAAGGTGCTCGCTACGCATATCCCACTTACACCATGTTTTTGCACGCTCACATTCGTCAAGTGCACATACATATTGTCCAACTCAGTAACGCTTGTGTCATACTTGACTGTGCAGAAGCGACAAAAGCCTTGCTTGAATAGATAAGCCTTTAGTGGGCGGAATGAGGTGACTAGCACGTAGAGCCGTAAATCGAATTTCTTGCCACCAATAAGTAGTGGATTGTCAATGTATCTGAGGGAAGAGAAATTGAAACTAGAATGTGAATGTTGTTGATTTTGCGTTGTTATTGTTGTAGCATTTTTGAGGATCGCAATTAAAGCAGTGCGCGCATTTACTTGGAAATTACATAGCTCTCCTTGGACAGTTGCTGGTGGAACGGGCCTTTTGCTTCACGTGACCAACGTTTCAGTTTCGATAGTTTATTTATGAGAAAAATGCCAGCACCTTGCGATTTGCTGCACGGCTTCATAATCCAAGTACTTTGCGGATTTTTTCGATACTCCTCAACAAACATGTTGTAATCTAAGAATAAATGCATATATGGTGATCGGTGTAATGTGATATTGTTAAAAAATTCGATTTTTTTGTTCTATTTGTTTTTTCTAATATACATGTATATTTAAGAATACACACAGAAAATTGAATATCCGATCGAAACGCCATCTCAACCAAACTAAAATGCGTGAAAAAACTTGGTTGGTTGAAGTGGTGATTCACCAAGAATCCAATTAGTGCTTTCGCATCATTTTGCTGCTACTTCCTCATTACCAACAAGTTATACGATTATTTCTTCACTATTTTTTTAGACTGAGAAACCGTATAAGTATGTTTACGTTTATGCTGGCCAGCTCTTGGAGTTTTTCAAAAAGCGGTTTGGCAAGGGTTAACATCCTCGCTTTCCCTAGAGAAGGGCATTCACAGAGGAAGGGGCCGATATTTTCCCTTTTCTCTGGTTGAAAAAAAACTTATTTGCATGCAAAATTTATTTACATAAAACAAAAATAAAAATAAAATAGCTTTAAGAAAGAAAATATAATAAGTGAAATCCGAAAAGTTTATTACAAACGAATTCTTGTGAAATAAGAAACAAAAATTAAAAAAAAAAAACGATTGAAAAACAAAAAATCTAATCAAAGAAATAATTAAACTAAAATTTCTGAAACTAAAAAAAAGTAGGTTTGCTATAATATGATCTACACTCTGATTCGGGAGCTGTCTAACATACAGGGTCCGGCACTCGAAGTGTAACCAACTTTAGACCGCTCGCGGAGCTGATGCGCGTTAGTTGCCTAAATGACAGACCAGAGCGCGGAAGGGGTTTGCCGAGAGTAAACGCGAAAAAAGAAAATCAGTAATGGATTTCAAACGTAATAGTGTGATTGCATTATATTTGGCTGAGAATAACAATCAGCGATTGTTCGTGAGTTCGAGCTCCTTAAAGTAAATAAAGTTTTTGTTTATCGCACCATTACTCGTTACAATGATACTGGCAGAATCGCGAAATCTCGTGGAGGTGGTCATCAAAAGACCGCGACGTCAAGTAAAAAAGGTTCAAAAAGTGAAGAATCGACTTGGGCGAAATCCCCGACAAAGTGCCAATCAAATGGCGAAAGAACTGAAAATATCTGACCATAGCATCCGTCGCATACTGAAAAATGATCTCAAAGTCAAGCCTTAAAAGATCGAAAAGACGCATGATCTCACACCAAGCAGCATTAAATCAGACTTGATAGAGCAAAGGAGTTGCTTCGCTTGGCCGAAAGCGGTCAATTTCCGAACATTGTATTTTTTGATGAGTAAATTTTTCAAATTGAGCAATTCGTTAACTCCCAAAACGATAGGGGTTATTTGGCCGACCATTCATATGAGAATCTGAGTCATCGATTGGTCACCAGGAGGCAGTACCCGCCACAGGTAATGGTTTGGTTCGCTGTAACTGCAGATGAGCGCTCTTCAATCGTTTTTATCGAAACTGGCGTCAAGGTAGAGGCGATATATTATCGGGAAGGTATTCTGGAGGTTGCTTTGAAGACGTAGGCAGACAAACATTTCGGTGGCCGACCATGGACGTTTCAAAAGGACTCGGCACCGTCTCATAAAGCTCGAGTGAACCATGAATGACTAAAAAACAACGTCCCGAACTTCATAACGTCCATACATTGGCTCTCAAATACCCCAGACGCGAATCCGATGGATTATTCTCTTTGAGCCATTTTGAAGAGCAAGGCCCGAACTAGAAGATTCAACAGTCTTGAGCTATTGTTTGCGAGTGGGCCAAAATATCTGCAAGTCACATTCGGGCAGCTTGCGAATCGTTTCTGGATCGTCTCAAGGCCATAGTCAAGGCAAAAGGTGCTCATATCGAGCAAAAGTAAATTGATTCTTAATTTTGTATTATTTTCACATATTTTTTACTTTGAATTGAATGAAAGCAATTTTCCAAACTAAATTTATGGCCTTTTTAATTGGTTACACTTCGAATGCCGTACCCTGTACAAGCTCAAGGCCGACCATATGTGACAAAGAGGTATCGCTACTTTTACTGAATATTGAAATAAAATAGCGCGCAAAAATTAAGACGTTGTTTTCCTACCTGCCGGCAAAACGAAGGTGATGGGCACAAAATCCAAATAAACATAGCGCGGTGCACCCGCAGCAGTGGGCTCAGAGCGCTCCGCCAACGGGTTGCCTTCACGTTCGAGGTCCTTGCGATAGCGCTTGATATTCTTCACCAGCAAATCCTTGCGCGACAACTCATAGTGATTGGGAAAGTGATTAATCATTCTGTAAATCAAGTATTTTATTCATAACAGTAGTACATACAGAGGCTTATGGCTGAAAGTATAACACATGGGCATGAAAAGTTCCATCGAGCCTACATTCCACGTCGAATAAAAAGCACGTTTACTTTTCTTTGTTTAGCGAAATTTTATGGAGCATTTTTATGTCTGCGATCAGACAGTAGTCGCTGGGAGCCAAATCTGGCGAATACGATGGATGTGGGAGCAATTCGAAGTTCAATTCATGTAGTTTTGCCATTCACATCATTCATCAACACATTTTTGTTTTTGGTCAAGAGTGGGCAAACGCGGCACCCACTTTGAACAGAGCTTTCTCGTAGTCAAATGCTCATGCAATATAAAGCCAACACTTCTTTTTCAGGATGTCAACTAACTCACGCAACTTCACTTTTGGATCATTCAAAACGATTTTGTGTATTTTCTTGATGTTTTCTGGTGTTACCGCTCCAATTGGACGTCCACGCGTTGCGCATCATCAGTGCCTCTACGACCACGCTTGAAGGTCAGCAAACCATCAGTTTTTTTGTTGTTTGATGTGGTTTTGATGGAGCGGAGTCCCCCATAACACTTTTCAAGCCATCGCTCCACTCATTTCATCATCAAGAAGCAGTGAACAATCAAAACATGAAATTCTTTCCTTTGAAAATAACAAAAGTAGCACAATAACGCACGAAGTAATGAAAGGAATATCATGAAATTTTAACAGCTGTCGTTTTAAGGTTAGTACTAACTGAAAAAGAGGTGAATACAATAAATCTAGTGCCATGGGGATGTTAGGCCCGGGACTTTTCAGTCTATGTGTTACATAAGCCAAGCGAACTCACTGATTGTCGTGCATGCGATAGCCGCTATCGACGCTGAAAATATTCCGACATGTCTGTACACTCGCCCAATAGAAATTCCAATCATCATCGGGGCTTACTTGTGTCCAACCGCGTTTCTCAAAATTGTTCACCAAAACTGATTTGTCCAAATCTGTACAAAAGCACACACGTATACGTTCATGTGGCACCGCATTGGACGCTCTGTGGCGAGCATTTTTCGATTTGCATTTTTTCAACATTTGCAGAAAAGAATATAGAAAAACAATATTATTGCTTATTAGTCACTATTCATTTCATTGAGCGAGCATGAAGTATTCCTCAAAGTTGTACTGCTACTCCATGCACTCCTTACACTCACCTGCCATACATTTATGCACTCAATTCAATTATTTTTAAATTATCCAACCGTTGCTTGCCGTTGATTTATTTGTTTCTTTATATCCTTATCAACGTGGATTTAGCTGCAATCAAACCAATTAAGGTGAATGGTCCACTAAATTTGCTATTTTATGGCTATATTTGGGCTTAACTGATGCACGACGGTGTGACTGTATGTGTAGACATTTGTGGGCGCGGCGGATTATTGAACCAACATTTGCTTCTGTTGCTAATAATTTTGTGTTGCTAGGAATTTTTGTGTGGTTATTTATAACAATATTTCACTAAAAACATGCGCTCTAACTTGGTTGATTGAAATTGTTTGCAGTTGAACTGATATTTTTTCGAAAACAAAAACACTAAAAAAAAAACAGATGTGACAAAAGTGAACACTTCAAATGAAATGGAAATGAATTAGGGAGGTAATAATGTGAATAAGAGCGTACAATTCTTGGCGTATGCCGATGATATTGACATCATGGGCCTTAACAACCGCGCTGTTAGTTCTGCCTTCTTCAAACTGGATAAAGAGGCAAAGCGAATGGGTCTGGTGGTGAACGAGGACAAAACGAAGTACCTCCTGTCTTCAAACAAGTAGTCGGTGCACTCGCGTATCGGCACCCACGTCACTGTTGATAGTTATGATTTCGAGGTTGTAAAGGACTTCGTTTATTTAAGAACCAGCATTAACACCGATAACAATTTCAGCCTTGAAATCCAACGTATAGGGTGGGCCATGTAAACTTTGTGTTTTGAATGACAACTTCGATTTCGTGTTTTAAAGCATCAATCGTCTCTGGATGGTTCGCATAGCATTTGTCCTTAACGGCTTCCCACAAAAAATAGTCCAACGGGCTTAAATCACAGCTCCGAGGCGGCCAATTGATATCGGAATTCAAAAACGGTAGCCAAAAGTTCGAGTGTAACTTTGGCAGTGTGACAAGTGGCACCGCCCTGTTGAAACCAAATGTCGTCCATGTCACCCTCTTCAATTTTTGGAAACAAAAACAATGTCATGGTAACGCTCGCCATTTACTGTAACCGCGGAAGAAGAAGTAGACTCACCACTTTGGAAATAGGTTTTCAATATTTCCCAATTTTGTTCAAGCGTACGAGTACAGCGTCCCATTTCGTAAATGCCAAACCTTTAAGTAAATTATGAATACTTTTGACATGTCATTTTTGTTACCGTTCTTAAAAAAATAGGTGGTTCAAAAAGCAAACGCTATATGGCCCACCCTTAGAATCTCTTTTGCCAACAAGTGCTACTTTGGACTAAGTAGGCAACTGAGTAGTAAAGTACTCTCTCGACGAACAAAACTAACACTCTACACGGCTCCCATCACGTCCGTTCTAACTGATGGCGCCGAAGCGTGGACGATTACAACAACCGATGAAGCGTCACTTGCAGTGTTTGAGAGCGGGATGCTGCGGCAGGTTTTTGAGCCTTTGCACGTTAGCAATGGCGAGTAGCAATCGATGGAACAGGCGATAAAACAATAACCTTTACGACGACATAGACATAGCGCAGCGAATAGAGATGCAGCGGCTTAATTGCCTGGGTCATGTCGTCCGAACGGAAGCAAATGCTCCGGCTCTGAAAGTATTCGATGCGGTATCAGGGGGTGATAGCAGAGGAAGAGGAAGGTCTCCTCTGCGTTGGAAAAATCAGGTAGAGAAGTACTTGGCTTCACTTGGCGTGTCCAACTGGCGCCGGTTAGTACTGTTAAACTCGGCCAAAATCTCGTAAGCGGTTATCGCGCCAATTAAGAAAAAGAAGAATGTGAATAATTTTCATAAGGGGGAAAAATCATTATTTTTTAGTGTGACATTTAAGGGGTAACACCACTGTACACGCGTAAAATAAACACGATTTTTAAAGAATTTTTTTGTATAGAAGGAAAGGGAAAACAATCACTCTGATTTGGGAAGTTATTTCTTATATACTAAAATACAAAACTACAAAGTTTGATCGAAAAATTTTACAAAATGGCGGCATTGGAGACATTTGTGTAATGTGTTTTCTCTTGAAGGAGCTCCGCGGCACGCAGCACAGAGGGTGCAAATTTTAATCTGGAACAAAGAAACATTTTTTTTCTTAATCTAGATAAGAATAGCTAGAGAAACACGTAGGGGACTTAAAAAATATTTATTTTTGTGGAATTAGCAAGCATTTGAAGGAAAAAACTCTATTTTGGACGAAAAAAGCGGCACTTAAATAATTATAACAATCGTTTAAATGAATCTATCGAAAATCCCCTACGCTCTTCTCTTAAGAAGGTTATTATACAGACGTACTGAAAAACCTGATTAAAAATATTTAAAATTGTTTGAGTTATGCTGCGTGCCAATTTCAGAAAACGTGTTTTGAGAAAAACGCGTTTAAAGTTTGGAAATTTGGAGAAGTCGTTAGGTAGCAGTCACTAACGCTTGGTAAAAAGCTTAAAATATTTATGAAACAAACTTCGGTAACGTATAAAACTTTTTGTTCTGTATTTTAAAAGGTTCAAAGAATTTTTTAAGCTTATAAAAAAAAATCAATTTTTTGAAATTTCTACAGTGGTGTTACC
>JAYXIM010032928.1:0-20576 GCA_037575425.1 Anastrepha fraterculus
AAAAAATTACAAGTAGATTAGTTAGCTTTAACAAACCTTTTTCAACTCCGTAAAATTTTTTATTGACAGACCTGCTGAGTAACCTCTTCCTTATTCTAACAACGAATTACTTACATTTTTATAGTAAATCTCAAGGCGCATTTATTGAAGGTGGTGGCACTAATCCAACAACAATGTTTTGTACGTGTGATTGTCACGGCAAGGTATTGGCGAAGTAGAAAGCAAAAAATTAATTCGCCTTGTTTTATTCTGTGCTGACAGCTACATGGACAAGGTTAGGTTAGGTGAAGTGGCTGTCCTACGACGCACCTAGGCCAGTTAGAGGCCCCTTGTGATACCACCGGAACTGTCCTATCCTACTCAACTTGGTCCTCTCTAAACCATTGTGTGGCCTTTAAAAAGCTAGCTATGCTAGATAGTTTGAGATTTGCAACCTCTGCAATGCTGTCCAGAAAAGGGAAACCGAGCAATCTCCACCGCCTACTACACAGAGCCATGCACCCGCATAGTAGATGTTCGATTGTCTCTACCTCCTCTATATCTTGACAGCTTCTACAGTAGTCATTAGCTGGTGCCTCTAATCTACTGGCATGTCTTCCTATTAGACAGTGCCCAGATAGGACACCTACTACAATCCTTAGATCCCTCCTGCCTAACTTAAGTAGGCTCTTAGTGCGACCCATGTTCCATTCGGGCCACGCTAGCCTACTTATAGCGCAGGTGTTTAACTGCCTCCAGTTGGAGTTAGCAGCACTGATGGTGTATCTGTCTATCAAAAGTTTACATGTTGCCAAGGGCATAGGTATGTCAAGCCTGTCCTGACTAATTTGGAGCGAGGAGCCTAATCTAGCTAACTCATCTGCCTTACAGTTACCTGTAATGTTACTGTGTCCCGGCACCCAGAGTAGATTAATAGAAAAGTACTGTGCAAGTGTTGTTAATAATTTGTAACACTCCTTTACTGTCTTAGACGAGTGTTTGCTTGATAGAAGCGATTTCAGAGCTGCCTGACTATCGGAATAAATGAAGATATCTCTAACAGTGACTACGCTTTTATTTAGCATTAAAAGGCTTTCTGAGATTGCCAGGATTTCGGCCTGGAATACGCTACAATGATCAGGCAAGCGAAAGGATAAATTGGCGAAAATAGTTTCCGAATAAACACCACCTCCCACTTGATCATTGAGTTTTGAGCCGTCCGTATATATACTAACCCCGTTTTCGTTGTTTGTTAACCCATTCACCCAGTCCTCTCTGGATGGAAAATGGACTGTATAAGGCCTGTCTAGGTATGTATTCACCGAGTCACAAAAGTCGGTGGTATTAGGAATACCTGGAAACATCCCAAGTATGCGCGAGTGTCCCCAATTGTTTGTCTTGAGCATCGATGATTCCCTCAATCTTAGAGCCGCTTTGGCGGCCAGTTGTCTACAATATAGGTCAATTGGTAGTAGATGCAACATAACGCTTAGAGCCGAAGTTGGCGTTGTTTTGAGCGCCCCAGTAATACTGAGGCTTGCCGCCCTCTGAATACTATCTAGTTGCTTAATGGAAGTTTTCTTATCAAGGGATGGCCACCAGACCAGGACTCCATAGGTCATAATTGGTCTGACAATGGCCGTATATAGCCAGTGAACTATTTTGGGGGCTAATCCCCATTTTAAGCCTACAGTTCTCTTACAGGAATAAAGCGCCGTAGCAGCCTTCTTTATTCTTTCCTGAACATTCAGCTTCCATGAAAGTTTCCTGTCGAGGGTTAAACCTAAGTACCTGGCCTTTTCACCGACCAGCAAAAGAGTTCAGTTGAGTGTCAGAGGCCGACAGTCGGGAATTTTATATTTCCTTGTAAACAACACTAGTTCTGTTTTGGCCGCATTCAGGCTCAAACCACATGTTTTGGCCCAAGTATCCACATATTTTAAGGTTCTTTGCATTAGACTGCAGAGGGTGTCTGGAAACTTCCCCTTATTAATATAGCAACATCGTCCGCGTAGGCCACAACCTTAATTCTCCTCTCCTCCAGATCCAACAACAACTTGTTCATAGCTAGATTCCACAGAAGAGGAGAAAGTACCCCGCCTTGAGGAGTACCTCTACAGACAGATCTGCGCATCACCGAAGAGCCCAACGTCGAATTCACGAACCTGCTCGTAAGCAACTGCTCAATGAAATTCACAAAGGTTTCGGAAATGCGCAGGTCTGACAGCGTGTTCGTTATGACCTTAGGCAGGATATTGTTAAAAGCTCCTTCGATATCTAAAAAGGCTGCCAGTGAATAATCTTTAACTTCAAATGAGCTTTCAATTGATGTGACCAGTGAGTTTAGGGCCATCTCTGTAGATTTTCCTTTACAGTAGGCATGTTGGGATTGGGACATACGTGATTGGGGTATGCTGTTCCTGATAACCGAGTCAATCAGCTTTTCTAATGTTTTCAGTAGAAAAGATGATAGACTAATCGGTCTGAAGTCCTTAGGTTTGGTATGCGAGCTTCTACCTGCCTTCGGGATAAAGATGACCTTAACCTCCCTCCATGCTGAGGGAATGTGATTTAACTGAAGAGTACTTTTGAAAATGGTAACTAACCACCTTGTGATATGAGCCAGAGGCTGCTGAAGTTGTGCCGGTATTATCCCATCAGGGCCTGGCGATTTATACGGCTTAAAATTTGCTATAGCCCAAGTAATATTAGTTCCATTGATTATGTCTGAGATATCTGAGCTGATCTCAAATTCTGATACTCTGGGGTTGCAAGTTCGGGTAGGACCCGAGTTATAGACTTCAGAGTTCCCCGGAAAGTGGGTATCTAGTAGTAAACTTAGCGACTCCTTGGTAGAAGTCGTCCAGCCGTTGTCTGGCTTCTGTAAAAAGCCAATAGATGTCGTTGATCTAGCCAAGACCTTTCTTAAGCGAGAAGCTTCCGCTGTAGTTTCTATATCCTCACAGAACGACCTCCATGAAGATCTTTTTGCTTTCCTCAACTCTTTTTTATAGACTTTGAGTTGCTCATAATAGAAGTCCCAATCGTCTTCCAAATTAGAGTATTTCGCCTTATTAAATAGTGTTCTACATACACTCTTATGAAGGCTAAGTTCTGAGGACCACCATGGGGGTTTTGTCTTCCCCTTGTGCCTGACAAGAGGGCAAGACTTATTTAGCGCGCTACATGGACAAAGTGAAAGAAAAAAAAAAAACAATTCAGTTGATTTACCAACACCACCTTTAATATATTCGCCTTGTCTACCAAATCATTAACAAAATTTCTCCCAAAATAACCCAACCAATGCTCCCAATTTTTGATATTCGTGTTGCCTACTTTATTCCCTAATTCATTTTTCCGTTTGCGGGAGTTGCTATTCAGAGTCGAGCTGATATCTTTGTTGTTTCCTTACCTTCCTATAAGTTTGAAAGGTGAATACATATAAAGCGAATCCCATAAATAAATTAAATGCCGCTGGAGTTGTTAAGATTTTGTCAACAGAATCCCATGGCAAGCTGGACTCCAGCAGTGACCAATATAATTCAGGGGAAGTGCGTGATGGTTGTGCACAGGGTATAATCTACTTAAACAACAAGTCGTATCTGTTAAAGGTGGTATCGGTAAATCAGCTGATTTATTTTCTTTCTTTCGCCGTGTCTATTTGGCTGTCAGCCCAGAGTGAAAGAAGGCGAGTTCATTCTTTGCTTTCTACTTCGCCAATACTTTTCTTTGACAATGAAACGTACAAAATATTGTTGTTGTTTTAGTGCCACCACCTTCGTTAAAGAATTGAAAAAAGCGGTGAAACGCAAGTTATAAAATTTTCCAGCGC
The DNA here is from genome assembly GCA_037575425.1 of Anastrepha fraterculus. Lineage (NCBI taxonomy): Eukaryota > Metazoa > Arthropoda > Insecta > Diptera > Tephritidae > Anastrepha > Anastrepha fraterculus. The sequence continues at coordinate 3,812 of JAYXIM010032928.1, forward strand.
AAAATGTCACTAAAGTTTGGATAGAAATCACAAAATAAAGCTTTGTATCTGCGATATAAAGTGTAACCTGATTTTCATAAAAGCGCGATAAGTTTTAGTGTTTTATATTGGCTTAAACGCGGTACTCAATATAATAAATTATGTGTACTTAACGTATTTACATATACATATTTTATTTTCACATTTGTACATTCGGCTTCTTTGATTATTTGTTTTATCATTTGTCATTCAATTGTGTTTTCGCTTTTTCGACAATTTTCTTTTGTTACCCCATTTGAGTACAAAATGTGCACGCCAATTGATTTCTTGCTCAGTCAATGGGATTTAGCACATCGATTTAAATGTGATTTAACCACTAGAAAAGCGAAAATGAACCGCGACTGAAAATTTTTCGAAATTTGGGAGTAATGGAATAAAAAGTTACGGAGTATGGTAAATACTCATTGCGTGACATAATTAGCAATTCTGCTACACCCAACAATTGCCATCAAACGGAGGTGGGCGTGTGCAATGTGATTTGAGAGGGCGTTACAATGGAAAGGCAAGGTTAGGCTGCAATTGATGAGCCTTTAATTAAGCCCCTTCATTTTATCAACATATTCAAATGAGCGTAATCGGTGATTTTTCACCTCGCAGCGGAAAAAGATAAATATGCCGTTTGATTTAAAACGGATTAAGTAAGTGCCTGCGAGCAGTGTATAAACTACTTATGCCTGTATGTGTATACCTATGTGTGAGTATATGTATTATATAATATTTATATTTTGGTGTATGCATACGCCAGTACGTAAGCAACAAAAATGCATAAAAGGTGGAAATATATATTCATCTCCATGTCCAAGCCCGTAATTTGGTAAGTGGATACATGCAGATTTGAGTGTGGCTTTAAACTTCCGGCACATACATACACACTTATGTATATACAGACATACATACGTAAATTCGCTGGTATATTTTTACAAGAATCACGGAATTCATTTGAACTCATCTACATAAAGCGCAATTATAAGTGTAAGCTAATAAACCTTGCAGTACATTGAAATATTTCAAGCCTAATGTGCAATTAGACAACTTTGAGCCAGCACTAGTTCGTGCGCTCCTAGCAGGCGACCTCAATGGAACATTTCTACAGTACGAATCGGTTTATCATTAGTTTCGAGTTTCGTATTTCGAGGTGCTGACGGTCACATTAAATGTGCATAAAAAGTTTAGTCTATATTTTTAAATAACGATTATATTATCCCGAAACCTGCATCTGAAGCGGTATTTAACTTAAAACAACGATTTGTAGGGGGTTTTAGTGTTTTACCACAGGGAATATTTGTGTATGTTAAAATGTTTGAGTATGAAATACCAAGTAAATATATACACGAGTGTATGAGGGCGTATGCCAGTTGCGTAAAAGGCTAAAAAATTAGCAAAAGGCCAGACACGAACTGCGGCATTTGTTAACCGATAAAATGCTCTGCAGCATTGGCAATGATGTTCAACAAATCAAGTATCTTATCCATGCTTCCTGACGAATCGAGTGCTGCTGCTATCCTCACAACCCCTTTCGTATTCGTTTGAGCTGAGTCTGATCGTTCTGCTCTGTATGTCACTTGTCGCATAATGCTGGCGCGGTTTAATTAAACGGCAGTTACACACCGCAGCGACGTATGAAGAACCGTTGACCGCCGCGCCAATGGCAGATGCAGCTGTCGTTGATAGAAACGCTGGCTACGGCTTAAGCGATGGATGTGATTGTGCAATTATGTATGTATGTATAGGTATAGGTGTTGTCGTCAGTAGAGTCTGGTTAGCGGGGAGTCGATGAATTATAATTTCACTTACTGCTACCCACATGTATGCATATGGGCTGGCAGACTACCCCGAATGTGCCGTATTTACCCGCTGCACCTATTGCTTTATTAAGCGTTGCGGTGGCATCAAAGTCGACATCAGCTGCGACGATGTCAGCAAATTCGAAGAGCAGAAAAACATGCAACACAACATTTATGTGAAGAAAAGTTTAGCATAGCTTCGTATTTCCAAAAGTGAATCTCAGGAGATTATTTTTTCTTGGGAGAGGCCAGGGAAAAAATTATTGTAAAAAATTCGAAATGAAACCAGCCATTTGCGTATTGTGTTGTGCTGAAGTTGTCGCGTAGACTCCTGGCATGGCTGCAGATGACAAGTGAAAACTTGCTCTAAACTTTACTTTTTCCAGTATCTCTGGCTGAAGAGACATCCTTTTTGCGACGAAGTGCCAGCCAAGCGACATAAAATTGTAGATCCCTACATTTGTGGGAAAACATCATGACGCATACAACAAATTGGAAGAGGGACTCCGCAAAACCCCCATTTTTTTATATTTATTACTGTTATTATAGTTTTATTATTATTTTAATGAAAACATCTTTACCTTTCTGCTCGAAATTTGTGCTATGCCTAGAGCATTACAGAACTAGTTTATAATTATTTTATATCTATTATTTTATAATTTAATTTATAAATACCCAAATTTTTATACACTAATCAACGAATCGAAACCAGCGGGAACCCGCTTATTATATTTAGGGTTTAACCAATATTTTATAGTTTATTAAGCATCTGCTTGAACTAAATGTGATAAAATGATTTGTAGTAAGTGTTTTTTGCCGTATCTATAGCAATGCCCTTCACCAATATTACTGCGACCTTCTACAACATTTGCTAGCGACTGCAGAAAATGAACTTAGAATTAGAGTGTTCGCGGGGCGCACGCCATTTCAAAGCGAAAGGAGTGTTCTATTTACAATATTGTTTGCCAATTTGTGCACTCCGTACTCGAATAAAGAAAAACTATTGGAGCAAGACTTGAACGCGACATGGATCTGCCACCCACGCCATGCTAATAGGATAACTAAACAGAGACACCTGAATAAAATTCATGAAAAGGACTTTAGAGAAATGATTGGCCGAAAGGGTCTGTGATAGCCTCTTAATTTGTGTCTGTCAGCGCTTGTTACATCGGTTATTGATTTTTCCTTCCATTATTATTTTTTTGATTACTTGAACGAGACGGTAGTTAGAAAAAGAGCTTGCTAAATGGTCCCTGTGACTTTTCGAGCCTATGGCTACAAACACAAAATTGACTTTCATGTCATATTTTGGTTGTGAGTTTATTGACCGCATTATTGGAATGCCGGAGTGGTTTGTTTAAGCGCGCAACAGTCACAAAAACGATTAAGAAAGTTGTATGCCTGCATGACGTTTGAGCGATTCGTCAATTGGCAGTTTCATTTGAGTGGCAAGGAAATAAAATGACCTCAGCACACGCTAGCTTACTCCTTGGTCACCCAATTTTATGTGAAATGAATATGAATCGAGATTGTAATGTTAAGGCTCCCTAAAATTGGTTTGAAAAGCTCCAAGCATAATAATTAACTCAGTTGGTAGCAAGAGTCTATAGCCAAAGAAATACAGTGCACTCTTGGCGTTTTTGATTTATTGGCTTCATCCATGCCTTTTGCCCTTATTGCAGCGGGCCATTTATTAAAGTTTTTATGATAATGACGTCTGTACCGCAAAGGGGAAAGGGAGAATGCCTACTGACTTGGCCTCTCATATCTTACACATACCATTGCTCCGTCTTCATGTCATGGCACACAACACCAACGCCACTTGTGTTCGACTGTACACACAAATTTACATACTTATATGTATGTACAAAATGTGTTGTTGTGTTGTTGCAAGACTAACTTTTTGACATGCAATATTAAAATTAAAAATAAAGTTTATTTGCGTGACGGTATGTTAATAATTTGGCCTTAAATACGCAGCTGAAAGTCCATACGAGCATTGCGAAAAATTGTTGGTATTCGTGTGATAATAGAATCGCGACAAGGACTAAGACGCGGACTATTGCCATCTGTGCTTACAGAGAAGAATGTTAAAAAGGAAAAATGTAAAATAGGTGGAATGTGGGCACAGCCGCAAATACTTATAAAGTATTAAAGTGCGCGATTTAGTGTTCAACTATGAGTAGAAGCAAGCTATGCTATGTGTGTAGATGCATGCATATGATGGGCTATGCCCGAGAGGCCCAAATACTTCTGCTCAGCTAAGAAAGGCAAAGAAATTACTTCGTTTGCTTTCAGTTTTTACAGCCAAGTACAAAAAAAAAACAAAGCTTCCGGCGGCAGGCAGATACCATCGGAGTGCAAGGCTAGTGATAGAGCTGGCTTGAATTTCTTTCACCCTCGATATGCTTACTTTATATTGGCTATCCGAGTGCTTTGCTTCCAAAGCCAGTGATTGCCAGAAGGTATAAAGAATACACGCACACATATGGACGCCGTAAATACATATTTGATAGTATGTAAATATTGCAGCATGTGCTGGCTCTTACGTAAGAGCATACAGTAAGTTTATATTTGCTTTATTTGAAGAACATGGCAACTTAGTCACGAAGCAATGGTTCTTCGAAATTGCGTGGGCGTAGGCATCAGAACTTCCCATAAAACTTGTGTTCGGGAGTGTTAATGTAATCAGTAAATCTACTTTTCTGAACACTTTGACTCCTGGTTTCTGCTAACTGCGTATTAATGAATTGAGTTCCTTTGCTCAAAAGATAGATTTAATTACACGAATATTGAAATGAATTATCACCCATTTATAAAAAAAGACGAAACCATATGTTTAATAAGAGGCAACCGTAATGTTGGACATGACCGGAATGTTGAGGTGAACGTGGTTTCTCGCAAAACATCGCTGTGTGATTGTAAATGAGACTTGCTGTGTGAACTTTTTGCGCAACTTTTCAAAGTAGAATAGATGTGTAATGCGCTCTTTTGCAGCCGTAATGCGTGTATCTGAACCTCTAAAAAGTAATCTTTGAACAATGAGGAGTGAAATTAGCGAAGGAGGAGGGGAATTTTAGTAGAACCAGAAAAGCTGCAAAAGAAAGATCATAGAAAATACATCGGCATGCCTAAGTAAACACATAAAAGGCAAAATTTTCTACAATGCTTTTTAACGTCAGGGAGAATGTTTTACTTATTAAAACCACGTGAATGCTTATCCAAGTTATTTCTCCTAGAAGTCAGTTTTGTAGACAGCATTTTTTGAGGAATTGTAAGTGTTTGCGCTCATTCTTAATGGGACTATGCCATTTGTTATTGTATAATAATACAAATTGTACCTTTATTTGAACATTTAGGTGGATTGGGTTTGGAAGAATAATTTTCTAGTTGCTGAGAAAACCATATAATATTTGTGTGTACTTCATAAGTGGTGCTGTGTTAAAATAAACTAATGTCAATTATATCAACTAAATCTGATGTTACATATGGGGAGATACTTATGTCAGCTATAGACCAATACTTTGTTAATTTGTCGGCCACCAACCTCATCAGCTATTTTTTCGAAGAATCATTTCACGATATCATTTCATGAGCCTTACCGTAAATACACATTTCAGAACCTTGAAATTGAAGCAAAAAATAAATGATGAGAATTTACAAAAAAATTAACCTTTTTTGATCGAAAATAAATTTAGGAAGAAACGCAAATTCACCAAAGCAGTGCTGGGGTAATGTGTGCAGATATCCAAGCTTGTAATATTTTATATTTGTCTATTTCGACCAGTTCAAGCCGCTATCGCTCTATTGAAAACCCATGGAAGCATACAAAATTGGGGCTCTGCATATACGAGTATTGGAAATTTGTGATTGCGTGAATAATCCAAAATTTCAAGGTCACATTCTGGGAATTATGTTATTTTTTAATGGAATTATTTATTTTTCTTCTCTTCTTCTTCAGCCGTTTCTTTCTCGTACTTACCGACGCCAGTTGGAAACACCAAGTGAAATCCAGTCCTTCTCCACCTGGTCTTTCCAATGCACATGAGCCCTTCCTCTACTACCACCAGCTACCGCATCGCATACTTTCAGAGCGTTTGTATTCATTCGGCCGACATGACCCATCCAACGTAGCCGCTGGATCTTTATTCGCCGTACTCGCCGTCATCAACGGGCAAAGGTCCAAAAATCTTACGCAGAATTTTCTCCTAAGTGAAATCCACTCGGATAGCCAAGTGAAATCCAGTCCTTCTCCACCTGGTCTTTCCAATGCACATGAGCCCTTCCTCTACTACCGCATCGCATACTTTCAGAGCGTTTGTATTCATTCGGACGACATGACCCATCCAACGTAGCCGCTGGATCTTTATTCGCCGTACTCGCCGTCATCAACGGGCAAAGGTCCAAAAATCTTACGCAGAATTTTCTCCTAAGCACTCCAACGGACGCCTCATCGGATTATGCCTAGATAAATGAAGTCTCTTACAACCTCGAAATCATAATTGTCAACAGTGACGTGGGTGCCGATATGCGAGTGCGTCGACTGTTTGTTTGATGAGGTACTTTGTTTTGTCCTCGTTCACCACCAGACCCATTCGCTTTGCCTCTTTATCCAGTTTGGAGAAGGCAGAACTAACAGCGCGGTTGATAAGGCCGATGATGTCAATATCATCGAAATACGCCAACAATTTTACAAAATTGTGCCTGAGCGATTAAGTTTTGCGGCCCGCACGATTATCGCAAAATTATTACACTGCTTGCTAGTTCTTAAATTTCTACATGCTGGGAAGAAGTTTGTGCAACGATTTAGTCGTTGATATTTGCTGCACCAAAATTATTTAAGCTTTTCTAGGTGTTTTCAGCACCTTCGTTCAGAGTCCGTGTAGACACTTACTTCAGACAATCACTACGGACATCTAACTGCTTCGAATTAATATTATATGATATAAGTATATGTATATGCATGTACTCTTTTATTTTAAATGCTTTTGCGGGCGTCCCATTTGTGACATTTTCGGAGTTTGATTATTTTGAGTCCTTTTCTACTGCTCTTTTCCGCATGACTGGCCCACTCGCTTATCATTGGAGTACTGAATTTCGACTATGCAACACTTTTGTGTTCATGTTTGCCATTGTTGTGTGTTTGTTGGTGTAGACTTATTCATTTTATTTTGTTATTATTGTTGCTGTGTATGCTATTACCATTAAAATTTGATAATTTACGAAAGAAGATGGAGTGCAGTGGTTGTTGTAGACTACGCCGCACACAGGAGATATGTATAAGCAAATACATGCATTAATATTTCACCTGTACATGCACTCGTATGTGGGTAGATATGAACATAGTACATATGTATATATTCGTATTTATCGGCTTTAATGAAAACAATTTAATCACCTTGTTGGGAAAAGGGACAAGGATTTTGGTATTTGGAGGAGATGGGGAAAGTTGGCAATGCGACAATGTTGTGCAAGAGGAGTTTCCTCGTAAGCTTGCATTCGACGCACAAGTATTTATACAATATAAGTACACGTACATATGTACATAAAACAACTACAACGACTAAGTAAGAAAATGATCGAGTATTCGTATGCTTACCAATATTCAATTACACTCAGTCTTTTTGGTTGCTTACACATTTTGCTTGTCAGAATTCCATAAGTCTGCTTGCTCGTCGCCTTCCGAGCTCCTCACTTGTGTTTGCATTTGCCCATCCACTGAAGGGCTCACCTCCCCATTGCACAGTGGTCCGACCAGAAGGCGTTGGCGGACAAAATTCAAAAACTCATTTAATTAAGCTGAAAATATATATTTAGGGGTTTTAACGATCAGTGATGACGAATCTTTTAGCAAATTTTAAATTCATTGAATACTATAAATACATTTTTACTTCCGTAATTAGCTGGTGAGTTCATTTTTACATTTTTCACGACTCCAGAGAGTACCACGTGGAGGTTTACGGTAAGGTTATTCTCTCCTCATTTTTTTTGTTTTCAGATTTTTTTTTATATTTTATTTTTAATTTTTTATTTTTAATTTTAAATTTTTTTTTTATTTTTAATTTTTTAATTTTTTTTTGTTTTAGTTTTTACATTTTTTTTTGGATATTTAGTTGTTTTTTGTTTTTCATTTTTAATTTTTTTTTATGATTCAGAATCCTCGGTTTCTGATGAGCTGTTTTCTGAGGCTGGATCATATTTCAAATTTAAAAGCGCAAGAACCTTTTTTGAAAATGGTTTTAGCTTGTTTTTCGGAACCTTAGTTTTTGATATTATAACTACATCTGATGAACAAAGCATTTAATAAATCTGTCATTGTGTCAGTTCTCGACATTTTTCGTGTATTGTTTTGTCTTAAATTTTTCAAATCCTTATTGCTCAGGAAGCCTCTTCGGAGAGTTGGCCAATAGGCAGCAAAGCATGTTTAATAATTAAACTCCCATGAATTAATATTTTGTGCACGGAAGCCGTCATGTAATACCAATCATATAGTTGGACAAATAGTTTAACAGAAACAAGGGCATATTTTTGAAATGCTTCAATATTAATATCAAGACCAGACGATAATGTTTGTAAAATAGTGGCAAACCGCTTGATTAAATGAATATCAATTCCAGTTATTTCTGATGATACTTCAGGGTCATTAAAAAACCTGCGAGTCGTGTTCCCATCATTTGTCGTTCCACTACCACCCGTTTTAGGAATATCCACCAATAATCCCATTCGACTTTTGAATGCTGCTTGGACAGATGTCTTTTTATTTTTTAAACTATTTTTTTCTTCTAGACTTCTAGCCTGCCATTTTTTGAACTCTAATCGATATGATATGTGTAGTAAACATTCGAAAAATCTTATCCATGCATGTAAAGTGGACAAGCCAAACTGAAATGTAGATGGATCGGTTTCCTTTATAATTGATTCTTCGAATTTGTTCATCATTATTGGCGTTGACCCACATACATAGCATTTTTGAGATGATGATGTGTGGGTAAGAGCATTGCATACTTTGCCATCTACCATGGTGAGAAGCATTTTATGCGAAATTGATGTATTTAATTCATTAAGTTTAATTTTACTTGGAACTACCGAACTACCGTCAAAGCCCCACTTAACAATTAAAATCAAATTTGGGATACATTCGGAAGGAAGGGTGATTAAAACAGACTCTGCAATTTCAACTAAACGTTTTGTTAAATGGTCGAGCAGTGATTGCAACTGAATTTCTGCACTATGTTCGCTTACTGTAATCTGGTCAGGGTAACACCTTTTCTTAGCTTCGAGAATTTTATGGTAAGAAGGATATAGATCAATTCCTCTTTCTATTGCACCAGATCTCTGATGCTTTGTCAGTCTATTAGCCACCAAGAAAGCTAAAGCTTCATCGCTGGTATAAGAGGTAAAAGTTTTAATGGGCTTAGGAATGTCTTCAACCATTTTAGAAGTATGTGCTACATGTCTCACTAAAATTGCACCCTGAACGTTACCTTCTGAACGCAAATTTACTGATGCAGCATACGCCAATTCAGGCCCGCTTGATTTACGTATATTCTCTACTTTACATCTCTTGGAACGTTCGCAAACATCATTGAATGTTTTTACGGGGCGGCCAACATTAGTACAGCTACCAGAGCCAGATGAAGAGGATTTAAAGTTGTCGTTTAAGGGGAAATCAATTTTTTCAGCTAACCAAGATGCATTCTCATTTTATACGCGACCCCAATGTCTGTTAGATCGTTCTAATTTTCTATTAATATCTTTACAAAAATTACTAACAATCTTCAAAACCTGATCTTTCAATTCTTTCAGACTATCATCATGGTATTGAAGCTTCTCAAGAACGTAATCTTGTAATTCTAACTTCGTTGACTCAAAACTGTTTTTTTTTCTGAAGAACACAAAAAAATAAATAACTCCTTTTTTTCAAAACAATACGACATTTTGATTTTATTATTACAAGCAATTCTCAGATGTTCGTTAATATTCTAATCGGCTTATGACCGTTCCTCCAGTGACAGATAAAAATGTTATATTATTATATATAATTTTATTGTATATAGGTAGTGTTATATATACATATATTATATTAATATTGTAATAATATTTAAAAAAAATTTTGTTTTTTTAACCTTCCTATACCCGCGCGTTGGTCTGTGAGACCGAGAAAATGATTTTACGTAAATTTTTGTTTTTCCAGAAACTCTACAAAGTTCAATTTACTGCTAGCTTCTGGTTTTATTGCAAGCTCTATATTAGTGTTGATTTGGCGTTTGCACTAGACAGGCGTGTTGGTGATTTTTATAAAAATTGGTCTGTGAGACCGACGCGGGTATATGTGTAATTTTTTGTGAAGTTAAAGCAGTTATTTTGTTTTTTGTTTCTTTCTTATTTTTTTAAGTTTTACTATTTTGCAGGTGCTTTTTAATATTATAATGAATGAAGAGCAAATCAGACTACTTTTGGAGGAAAAAAATTCGACTTCTGATTATGAGGATGAAAATGACAGCGACGTTGAAGACTTTGTTTCAGGAGATGTAGAAAGTTATGATACCGAGCAAGCAGATGATGAAGAAATCGACGAGGAGTTGAATGAGATAGATGATAGAGAATTTTATCTTGGTAAAGAAGGACACACTAGGTGGAATAATGATGCTCCGTCAAATCGTTTAAGACGTCTCGCTAGGAATATAGTCACTCAACTGCCAGGGCCTAGAAAAGCAGCAAAAAACTTGAAGGAAATAGGCGAGGTTTGGAGATTATTTTTTACTGAAGTTGTTATAAGTCGTATTGTAAAGTATACTAATGAACATACTGATCTCATAAAACCTAATTTTTCAAGAGAAAGCGACTGTACCTATACAGACAACATAGAAATCGAAGCCCTTTTAGGCCTTTTAATCTTTGCTGGAGTTAGGAGAAATAGTCGCTTCAATGCTAAAGATTTATTCAAAACAGATGGTTCCTCTTCGGAGATATTTCGATTAACTATGAGCTGGAATCGATTTTATTTATTAATGCGTTGTCTAAGATTTTACAATAAATTCACGCGAGCGGAAAGGACTGCCGTAGATAAACTAGCTCCAATAAGGGAATTATTTGAAGAAGTTGTAGCCGCGTTTCAAAAATACTACAGTGTGCCCCAGTTTAGTTTGACGTTTTTATTGCAAATAAATATTTTTTAAGCTAGAAAAGGCATTTTTTTTTTTTTTTTGAAGAGGTAAAAACGTAAGTTTTCTTTTTAAGGCAGATTTTTACATAAATTGCGATATGCCATGATTTTTTATTTCAAGACTAAAAACTAATATAATTTATAATTTATGTATTGTCCAAGAAGTGTTTTTAAGTTATTATAACTTATTTTTATGTATGTGAATAAAAAAATATGTTATTGTTTTGTTTTTGTAATACTTAAGAAAAAATTATCGATTTTGATCGCTTTTTTGTTAATCACTTAAAATCAATAAAATAAGTGAATACAAATTTAATGCGTAGTTTTATTTTTTTATTACATCTACGGGCTTGAAAAATAATAATTTGTTTTTAGTTTTGTTTGAAAAAACTAATATTTTATGTAGTTTGAACTTTCGGTCTGTGAGACCGTGCGCGGGTATATGTGTTACAAAAATTAACGCGGGTAAGGAAGGTTAATACAATTTTTTTTTTTTAGTTGTCTCTTAATGCTGATGGGGTCTGTGATGTCTTTTTCTGTCTTTTACACAAAATTGCATAAGCCATATGTAACGTTTTGCCTGTGGGTAAATGCCCAAAAGCTACATTATTTTTAATTTGCGCAACTTTGCGCAACAGGTTTCAGTTTGAGATCATAGCTGAAATATGTGGCTACATCACTCATGTTGATTTCAAGTGGACCGGTGTGGAACACTCGAAAAAATTATCTTTAAAAAAAAATTTTCGAAAAATTTTGAAATTTCAAAAAAAAAAATTGGATTTTGTACCACAACTTAAGAGAATTATTACTGTTTCTGTTAATATATTCAATTATCTTTTTTTTTCAATATTTGGTTAACAATCAAATGGTAATATTTATTTGCACACATGAAAATGAAACTCTTGTATGAAGTACGATTTGCATACAATTTCATGTTTAAAGTCAAAAAACTACAATGAAATTTTTTTTAAATTAAGTAATATTTTCAGGAAATCTGCCTTGAATATTTAAGAAAACATCTGCATTATCAAATTTTTATTTCAAAAATGTTGAAAAATTGAATTTTGTCCGGCCGCCGGACCACTGTGCATTGCCAGTAACTCAATATTTTGCAAATATTTTCCATTTTATTGCTATTAGTGCTATTATACGAAGAGTGTGGTTGTTAAAATACATATGTGAACTCATATCAGCAGAGAGAATTTTTTATAGTTTTAAGGTTCTAATTTTCTAAATTTGTAAGTTCAACTACTTTTAAATTTGTTTAGCTGGTATTTTGGTCTTTTCCTCTCTCTTTATATAAAATTCGCTTTTGCCGTTGCTAATTTCACCTTTATTTATGTTATGCCTAGCTTTTATTTATTTTCGGCACACATCAAGCTGACATCATCGGATTAACCGCAGGATTCGAAACGACAATTGACAGTCCGGAAATCCCTTCGGGCGTTTCTACTTGCACCTAGATGGATATAGGAGTATTTGTCCATAAAAAAGCTAAAACCACCGTATATAAGTAGTCGTGCAAAAACGTGAGGGGCGTGAATACGTGTAAATATAATATAGGGGTTTTCAGTAAGAGCGCTTCAACTTTTGAACTTTTTTGAATAAAACTCAAACGGTTTGACTTTTTTAACTAATTTTTTATTATCGAGTTTGAACATATATATTTAAGTATGAAATTCGATTTCTTTTGCATGACCACCGCGTGCGCGTTTTACGAAGTCCAATCGTTCAACCCAATTTTCGACCATTTTTTTGCATAAATCTGCCGAAATTCTAGCAATTTCGCGTTCAATATTGGCTCTGAGCTCACAAATCGTCGCCGGCTTGTTACTGTAGACCAATGACTTCACATAACCCCAAAACGGGACGGCTTGTTAAATGGACCGTAAAATGGCCGTAATGCTCTTAAAGTAGCAGCAACAGAACGATTATTTTCATAAAAAATTTGCACGATTTGCAATCGTTGCTCAAATGTGTAGCGTTCCATGATGAAATGTATACTAATGAAGTTTACAAACGACAAGCGAAAAATAAAAAATATGTGTGGTAATGTGTTAGCTTACCACTGCTTGAAAAATAATGAACTTCTCTTGCCTACTGAGTTTCACTTAAGAATGTTGGGTCATTGATCTGCACCGCATTTTTAACCATATTATGTTGTTGTAGTAATAAATAAAATACGGCAAAAATTGTTTATGATAAAGATTCAATATGTATTTGATCACAATTATCCAACTTTTAAATGTTTGAGCTACTGCTGGTTAACTTTTTTTGTCTTTCGCATATAAGTGATTGGCGAATTTTACTGCCCCTCGGCAGGCAATAGCCAACATCCAAGTCATCTGCCATGAAAGAGTTCCGCATAAAAATATCTGTTGCTCCATTTGTGGTAGACGAATACCTCAAATTTTAGGAGGATCTCGATCAAGGAACTTTCATATATATTATATAAGTATAGAGTAGAAAGGCTGGAACAATGGGTAAAGAGATCTTCAGTTTTATTTTCCGCACAGTCAACCATTTTCTGGTTCCAATATTCATTATCACGTTATTTTCTTAATTACGTTAAATTCTTAACTAATATAGGTATATTTACCTACACACACTTATTGAACAACCTAGTATATGTATGTGTTGTGCATGTGCGTTAGGGCAGCCGTTATTTCTGAAATGGCTGAAATTGTTCAGCACACCCTCTTTAAATATAAGGTAATCAAAAAATAAACTAAATCCGGTTTAGAGGTAGCGCCTTGAGTCTGAAGTTCGAAAAGTCGTCTGTAGTCATTCGAAGAATTCATCCTCCTTGGTTGTGGATGGGTAATTGCGATGTGGTCGTTGCCTTCTCTTTAAAAGTTAATATTTTTTTGTTATTGTTTTTTTATAATAATGAATAAAGTGTAATTAGTAAAATCGAAAATTTTGTGCACTGTTAAATTTTATATCGCAAATTTATTTACTGGGACACGAATTTCCACAAAGCCTTGGCTCAAAATTACAATTAAGAGAACATTGTGCGCTTTTTTCTTCAATTATCGAAGTGTAACAGTGTTCATATTTTGGGCAAAGACACGCATTCCAATTTGAAGAAGGCAACACTGTACGAGTATATCAAAACTGTATTGATTGTAAAAATTAAAATCAGAAGATTTTCCGTCAAAGAGAGAAGACATTTGTTGATAAACTTGATGATCTATTCGATATCGCGCTCGCCGATGCTCACAACGTAAAAAAGTACGCCCTTAAAATTTGAAAATCGGATTGGAAGAATGCAGAATAATGTCGAAAGCGAAAATATGTCGATGAAATTGAGACCAGTTCCCAAGTTATAATTAATGAGTATTGCTTTCGCACGTAAAAAAATGATCCAAATGTTTTATGAAAACGGTCGTTCTGCAATAAGTGCATTTCGCATTTTCGCTGCAACGGCAGACGTTAACATGCAAAATTGCCGCATTTGAAGTATTGCAAAATTTACATTTCATTCAAGAGAACACTGTGCACCCACAATGAGTCCCTGCTTGGTGCGGCTTTTGGGTGATGTAGGTAACGCTTTTACGGTGAACATTTTCGTGAGAATATAACATATTTTTTATAACCTGAATTAGATGACATAGGCTTTCAACAAAACAGTACCATTTGCCACACATCACAGAGACAATGGCCCTATTGCAAATGAACTTCCCAGGATGTCTGATATTACCTTGCGAAACATCGAGGTCAAATGACCGCCGAGACTTTGCGATTTGACAATGAATGCATTATTAGTTTTATTTCTCTGATTCTACCTCAAGTGTATGGCCTATGCCAATAATCCCGAGACGATGCCAGATCTGAAGAATGAAACCAAGCCCGATATAAATCCGGAATGTCCGAAATACTTGGATCACTTTACGTGGAGGCGCTCAACTACCTACGGGTGTTAAGAATAACTCCTAAGTAGAAATAAATAGTTTTTTTTAATATAATTATAAATATTAGCTTTTGATTTCTAACTATATTTATTGGTTACTGTTGGAATCAATCACTAGAATGAGTACAAATTAAAAAAGCATCTTTAATAAGTTCTCAAAACAATGCTTTAAATACTTAGCGTGAACGATTGGTGTTAAATGAGAATTCGTTAATGAAAGGTAGAATTAAATTAAATGCAATTTGGTTTTTAATTTAAAAATTAAGAATTCATCACTTATAACCATGATTCAATTATTAAAGGTTTGCTCACTTGTGACATTAGAATTTTGACACTCTCTAAAAAAGGTCGAATTTAAGAAATATGAAGAAAGTGGAAAAATTAAATCCCTTTGTTTAAAATGGTAGCAAAAAATATATTTTTTTAAACCATAAATTCAAATTAATACTTGAATGTGAATAACAGCTTTTATGGACAATGTAAATACCTATGTACGTACTTATATATCTCGTTTATGTACATATTTATATGTATAAATAAATGAATGTACGAATTGGCGATAAAAAATGGTTTAACTCAATCCCAGAATTATATTTTGTGAACAAATTTTTAAATTTAAAATCGCTGGTGAAGTTTCGCCAATATGAAGCTATTATGTTTTCCAAGCAAGATAAGGCCATAATGAATTCTTTCATAGAAGAAATTTAGTCATCATAAATTAAATTGACTAAAAACAAACTCTGAATTACAATTTACTTTACTACTCTTTGCCCACGTGCGTTTGAACATTTGGAGGTCAGTATTTTTCTTGTATTACTAACTACTTGACAAACTAACTTTGCCTGTTTTTATTTAAATTAATTATTATTACATTTAGAGAGTTTTTTTAATATATTATTATTTTGAATTTATTTGTGTACATTTTTAATTAATTGAACATTCTTGTTTTTGAAAAAGTTTATTGATGCCGGCGCTGGCATACATTTTCATGTATTCCATCGTCTCCTCGTGGATACCATTCAACTATTATCTCTATTTTAGGTCCTTATTAAATGCACCCTAATAAGTATGTACAGGGTGCGCCATCTCGAGCTTCGGTACGGAAATATTGAATAACTTTGCTATCCATTGTCAGAAGGACTTGAGAAAAAATAATTTGGAAACGTCAATTCAGTACAATTTTAACGATGAATAACTTTACACCTAAAGAACGCGTGGAAATTGGGACCATGTATTTGGAAAATGGTCGTTCAATTGTGCTTGCTCAAAGTGCATACCGTCGAAAATACCGCGGTCGTAAAGTGCCTTCTGATAACACCATACGCAATCTGACTAAAAATTTTGAATAATCGGGGTCTGTAGCAAATCATCAACGTGTTTCAGTTCGTAAAAAACGCTCCAATGAAATTTTTGAAACTGCCACACGGCGATCAAAACGATGAACTTTTTGAAGCTAAAGTTCCCTGGCCGGTTGATGTCGAAAGGTGGCGATGCTGAGTGGCCTCCAAGATCGCCGGATTTGACGCCGCCGGATTTTTTTTTGTGGGGCTATTTAAAAAGTAGAGTATACGCCAACAAGCCCACTACATTGGAAGCGCTCAGGACCAACATTAGATCTGAAATAGAGGCAATATCTCCCGAAATGCTAGCAAAAGTAATGAAAAATTCGAAAAAAAGAGCACAATATTGTGTGGCTCGTAAAGGTGGTCATTTGTTAGATGTTGTGTTCTACGTGCAGTTGAAACAGATTGTAAAGGACAAAATCAAATAAAAAACACCAACTAACATTCAATTTTGCTAGTTGCTAAAGTTATTCAATATTTCCATACCGAAGCTCGAGATGGCGCACACTGTACTTCTCAA
>JAYXIM010032929.1:0-32861 GCA_037575425.1 Anastrepha fraterculus
AAAACGCATTGCGAAACAACAAAACAAGAATTCAATCTCACTCCGCCATCAACTGTACAAGAGTTCGTTAAAATAAAGCATTTCAGTATAGATGAAGTTGCTACCGAAATTTCCAATTTAAAATTAAGGAAGAGTCCAGGGTTCGACTTAATAACCGCCGAAGTTTTGGGAATATATACCATTCCAATGGAAAGTATCCGAAATAGTAATGATACCTAAACCAGGCAAAAATCCGAATGAAGTGTCATCTTAACGGCCAATCGCTCTGCTTCCAGTAATGGGAAAACTATTCGAAAAACTGTTCTCCAAACGCTTAAAATCTATCATTGCATGTAGAAACATCATACCCTCACATCAGTTTGGCTTCCGGGAAAAACACTCTACCGTCGAACAAATACACAGGATAACACATACAATAGAAGACGCGCTAAAGAGTAATAAAGTCTGCTCAGCAATGTTCCTTAACGTTGCCCAGGCATTTGATAAAGTATGGCACGAAGGACTACTTTGTAAATTAAAAGCCCTTCTTCCGTTGCAGTTCACTGACATTTTGGAATCGTATATAACAAATAGGTACTTTAGAGTAAAGCAAAAGCAGTCGTATTCGGAAATAAAACAAATATTGGCCGGAGTACCACAAGGCAGCATACTCGACCCAGTACTGTACCTACTCCATACCGCAGACCTGCTAGTACCGAAAATGTGCAAAGTAGCTACATTCGCTGACGATACATGCATCTTAGCTGTTGGATCAACTGAAAACAAATCCATCCAGAAACTGCAGAAGTCCATTGACGAAGTAGTCACATGGACTGAAAATTGGAACATAAAGCTAAACGAAACCAAATCAGTTCACGTGGATTTTACTAATAAAAAAATTATCTACAAACCAGTTCATATTTTGTCAGCAATAGTGCGAAATGCTAATGGTGCAAAGTATCTAGGCATGACTTTAGATGTAAAGTTCAAGTGGAAAGAGCACGTGAAAATCAAAGCTGCTGAGCTGAATCTAAAGACGCAAAAACTCCAATGGCTAATTCGCAGAAACTCTGAGCTATCAACTCAAACTAAACTCCTCATTTACAACCAAGTGCTAAAGCCGGTGTGGACCTATGGTCTTCAATTATGGGGATGTACTGCAAAGATCAACATCGACATTATACAGCGCGTTCAAAATAGAGTAATCAGGGGAATCGTTAAAACTCCCTGGTACGTGTGTAATGAAGATGTGCACAAGGATTTAAATTTAAAAACCATCTCAGACACAGCCAATCTTTGTGCAGTTAAGCATGCTGAAAAGTTAAAAAAACACATTAGCGCAGAAGCTTCCGTACTAAGCGATGAAGCAACTGTGAAAAGAAGATTAAAAAGAAAGAAACCTCAAGACTGAGTTGTCAATATTGTTTAAGCTACTTCAAATTGTGAAATGAAAATTACTTATTAGTTTTATACTAGGTGTTATCTTTATGGAATGTAAATAAAAATTTATAACATTTCAATAAAAAAAAAAAACAAGGTTCGCAAACTTTGGTCCTGTTTGTCGACGAGCTTTGCAGAAAAGCTGGTTCAAAGCATGTAGAAGATGCCAGGCTATACTCGACAACGATGAAGACTACTGGGTTGCCCATATTCGACGGACTCATCTGGTTTTTTTTTAAATCAAAGAAAAACACAATTTTTTGGATGTTGACGATAATAATCATTTTATTTGGCTCAAGTAGATTTGTTGACATCACTTTTTGAATATGATATCTCTCAAATGGCCGCCTTGAGCCTGTACGGCGTATTGTGCCCGTTTTGCAGCATTTTCCATAGTTTTAGCTAACATTTCGGCTTGAATAGCGGCTAAATCCTCACGGATGTTGTTCTTGAGCTTTTATATGGTCTTTCGCTTATTAATACAAACCTTTGATTTTAAATATCTGCACAAGAAGAAGTCAGGTGGCGTTAAGTCGCGTGGCGTGTACTGCTTCTGCTTGGACTGACGCTTCCAACGCGGTATGTCATTAAGCGATCTGACGCCTCTGTCAAAAGATACAGGATTGCCAGATGGGTCCGTCGAATATAGGCAACCATGTATTTTGGTAGTATATTTTCCATTTTTCTTTTTTTGTATGTACTTTCTTTTATTATTTTTTTATGTATCAAAACAAAGTAGTTGCACCACAACCCCAAATACGCACCACTTAAACCTATGCAACAAATTTATATGTTTAAAAAATGTTTCTATTTCACTTTTAAATCTGTTTACCTATAAAAAATAATTTAATACCATTTTAATTCCCCTCATATATTTTTTTATATTTGTGCATATTTTCGAATGGATGCTGCTTCATGGTTTCGTTTCGCCGTTGGTAATGTAACCTAAATATGGGACTGCATATTTCACCTGCAATGCTTCTGTAATAAAAACTTAAACCATGAATACAACAATACAACAATACGGAAATACAAATACAATTCAACAAATACCACTATTTTTGCGGTGCACCTGGCGTATGAGCAACATTTAACCAATACACTGCATTGCCATCTATCTTCCGTATGCCACCAATGCATTTATATTTGTATTTACCACAATTGCATGGGTATTTTTGCCGTTTAAATTGACTTGACCGCATTCGAACTATTATTCAACGGGCATCTATACACCGTTCATTGGTCGTGTATTTGGCTTTGTTGAAATTCCATTGTTGTCACAGGTGTTTCTCCTACGTTATAATTCCTTCAAAGCCAATACATTCTACCATTGCATTCTTCCTACACAATATACCGGCTTATGTATTAGATTTTATCGCAATGGTCACTGGACAAAAGCGCATGTAAGTATAAATAGTCTGTTGCAAATGGAGTGGTAGAGGCAATGTGTCTTTATACTTCCATACGCCCGTAGGGTATGAATGCACACTGAAATTGCGATATTTGCTTTTAGGTTGTGCATAAGGTTTTGAAACATTTTTCTGCATTTGTAGAGGTTATAAAGGAAAAAAATATTAAAAATTATGTTGAAAAATATCGACTTTATTCAATACATTCGGGGTTGTGCCATTGCTTGAGTTGGGTCGCCTGCTGATGGGAACAATTTTGTTTCCATCAGTTAGATTTCCATGTTCACAATGGGTATAAACGCGGAACTGAGTATTAAAATAAAAAAAATAGGCAATTTTAATATTCTAAATCAGTACTCTTGACCTCAAGAGTTTTTTTTCTGTTTGTTTAGCTGGCAGATACAACCGAGTGTCGGTCTTGGCCACTACCAAAATGTTGCGCCAATCGTTTCTGTATTGCGCGCGTTGACGCCAGTTAGAAATACCAAAAGCAGTCAGGTCGTAGATGAGGGCGTCATTTTCAAATGGAGATGAGGACGTCCTTTTTTGCTTGTTCCACAGGTGCATTTCGAAAGAACACCTCCTTTGTGGGAGAGTTATTGTCCATTCGCTCAATGAGATCTAGCTAGCCCAGCCGCTGAGTTTTGATGTGCTTCACTACATCGATATCGGCACATACAGCTCATACAGCTCGTGGTTCCACCGTATTCGAAATGCATCATTCACGCAAATCCGGTCACACATCTCGCGAAGAATTTTTCTCTAGAAAGCTCCTAATAACCATCCATTGGTATTCGTCAATGTCCAGGATTCAGCGTCATACAGTAAAAGCGGGATGATGAGTGATTGATAGAGCATCAAGAAAGACCTCTGCTTTTCAATTGTCTAGCCAAAAGTAGCACCTGTGGGCAAGACTTATTCCTCGCTGGATCTATTAGCTGGCGTTGTTGCCCGTGTTAGCGCTGGATCCTACGAAGACAAGGTCGTTGACTACGTCGAATTCGTAATTGTCAATCTGCTGTCCAATACGCGTCGAGTTTTTGGTTGTTAACATAAAGTTTACTGCAGGACCCTCTCGACCAGGGTAAGCAATCAGCTTGACACTTTTATTGAAGACAGTGCCGGAGAGGCCGACACTGGCAGCAGAAATAATTTTCTCCATCATGAAGCCCTACGGTAGTTGGCGTAGTTCATGGGGTCACCTTTCTTGTGGATGGGGCAGAGAACTCTCAAATGCCAATCGCTGGGCATGTTTTCATCTGACCATATTTTGAGTCGAGAAAATGTTTGAATGCTTTTCGTTAGCTCTCCGACCTTGAAGAGCCCATCGGCTTCCGTAGCTTTTTTGTTCTTAAGCCAGACAATAGCTCATCACCATTTAAAAGATTTGAGAAGTGATTCCTCCATATCATCAGCATGCTTTGTACGTCTGTTACTACCCTTTCCGTTTTCATCTCTGCAGAAAGAGGCCCCGGTAATAGAATCATTCGGGAGGTGTCTTATTCTTTCGAAGGATTTGGCCTCATGCCTGCTGCTATACACGTTGAACTCTTCGCACTCGCGCATTTTCGCCTTGCGCTGCCTTCGTTTGAGAAGCCCCTTCTCCCCCTGTCCTTCTCTTTATACTGCAGCCCGCATAGCAACTGACTGTAGGGTAGCTCTGTACACAACACCTTTCGGTGCAGTAGCCAAGTACCTCTTCGGCAGAAGTCTGTATATAGCGGGAGACGTGGTTTCACTGCGCGGAAGTCTCATAGGATTAAGGGGAGCCTTG
Organism: Anastrepha fraterculus; assembly: GCA_037575425.1. Taxonomy (NCBI): domain Eukaryota; kingdom Metazoa; phylum Arthropoda; class Insecta; order Diptera; family Tephritidae; genus Anastrepha; species Anastrepha fraterculus. Next base: position 4,603 of record JAYXIM010032929.1, read on the forward strand.
TCAAAGTATAAGTGAAAGGCGAGTGGCGAAGATTTCGGCTGTTCGTTTTGATTGTAATGTCAGGCTTTCTCGGTACTGTGTTCCGCACGCTTTTTGTCACACACAAAAGTACGTGCGTCCAGAATATTAGAAGCGCACCTTCCGTTTATCAAAACGTGATCAATTTGGTTGCGTGTTCTTTAATCAGGGACCATATGTACCTATGTATATCGAGATGCTTGAACTTGGTGCTACTACCTACCATGTTTTTCGCTGCGAGTTCCACGAGGCCAGCTACTTCTTTACAAATCTCCAGTACAATCCGCTTGCATGCTCCGATGCTGATTTCGGAATGATTTGCTTCCAGTACCATTTAGCGGGTCTTTTTATCGAAAAACATCCAGAGTATTGTCCACAAGCCCGCGGAAGCATTTTGCCGAGAGTAAAAGCGAAGAAAGAAAGTAAGTAATGGATTTCCAACGTTATATTTGGCTGGCAAATCACAACCACCGATTGTTCGTGAGCCCGAGCTCCTTAAAGTAAATAAAGTTTTTGTTTATCGCACCATTACTCGTTACAATGAGACTGGTAGCATCGCGCAACGTCATGGAGGTGGTCAACAAAAGACTGAAACGTCAGGTGAATTGGTTCAAAAAGTGAAGCAGCGACTTCAGCAAAATCCCATACGAAGTGCCAATCAAATGGCGAAAGAACTGAAAATAACCGACCGGAGCATCCACCGCATACTGAAATATGATCTCAAAGTCAAGCCTTACAAGATCCAAAAGGCGCACGATCTCACACCAAAGCAGCAACAAGTCAGACTTGAGAGATCGAAGGAGTTGCTTTGCTTGGCCGCAAGCGGTCAATTTCCGAACATTGTGTTTTCTAACGAGAGAATTTTTCAAATCGAGCAATTCGTGAACTCCCAAGCCGATAGGGTTTATTTGATCGACCGTTCATACGAGAATTTGAGTCATCGATTAGCCACCAGGAGGCAGTACCCTCCACAGGTTATATTTTGAGCCGTTATAACCGCAGATCCAATCGTTTTCGTCGAGCCTGTCGTTAAGGTAAAAGTGAAAGAGTATCGGAAAAGTATTCTGGAGTTTGCTTTGAAGCCCTGAGAGAGAGAGGCATTTCGGTGGCAGACCATGGACGTTTCAACAGGACTCAGCACCGTCTCACAAAGCTCGAGTGAACCAAGAATGGCTAAAAGACAACGTTCCGAACTTCATAACGTCCACTCAATGGCTCTCAAATTCACCAGACGCGAATCCGATGGATTATTCGCTTTGTGCGATTTTGCAGAGTAAGGTCCGAGCTAGAAGATTCACCTGTCTCGAGGTGCTGAAAAAAGCCATTGTCCGCGAGTGGGCCAAAATACCTGGGAGTCACATTTGGGCAGTTTGCGATTTGTTTCTGGACCGTCTCAAGGCCATAGTCAAGGCAAAGTGTGGTCATATCGAGCAAAATTTAATTGTTTCTCAGTTTTGTATTATTTTCAGAAAATTGAAGATTTTTGTTTGGTTGCTTAAATTGTTCGAAATCCCGGCAACTTCGTACAAACATTTTAGCATTTGAGCAGTGAACGAGTTTCGAGCTACTGGCACTGCGCTCTACCTCGGTAGCTGGAGCTCTAGCACATGGGCACAATTTTTAATAAATGTAAATGTCGTGTAACTCCATCTGGTATCGCTAGGGACCAAAAGGTCTATGCGTGGCTTGTTGCCAACTAGGCTTACCTTATCTAACCTAAATGTCGTGTAATTCAAATGTAATTTGTTGTTGTCATATTTAAAAAAAATATAGAAGTAGGATTATCTGTTAACGCCATATGAAACCCTAGACTGTGTGGAAATTTTTAGGCTGGATTTGGTCTTATACTCGACGAGAAATATCAAAGCAATCTCTGCTACGCCAACTTAAAAGTACCTAATAGGTGTTTCATTTTGCAGCACCGTGCAACAACAGTAAATATTTTACCTGAAAAATATGTGTACGCTACCATTAAACATTTCATTTACTCCTATATAAGTACATATTTATTTTGTTGGTATCATTTGTTCCTCCAACTTTCGCGGAAATACAATTTAAACCCATATGCTTGTGTGTATCTGTAGAATGTTTTTCATGACTTTTTTCCACGTTAATACTTAATTCACGTTTCTTGGGTTTCTCTTCTACTTCTCTCTCTCTCTCTTCTGCTCAGCTATATAAAAGCGTATCGTAAAATTTCGCGCGTCATTTATATGATGTCTTGGTTTGGCTTGAAAGACTGGAGATTCGCCCACAATAATATTGATGAATTGGATGCGATGGTTGGCAAGACACAAGAACGGAATTTATTACAATTCAATATGGCTACCATTAATTGGAAGGAATACTTTCGTTCGTATCTAAGTGGTATACGGCGATATTTCTTCAAGGATAATGATAATAAATTGCAGCAGCGACGTATATTTTATCGCAGGTACATAAGTTTTCCTCATTTAAGTACTTATGTATATGAATGTATATATTTGCGTACATAAAAATGTTCAGTTATCTGTTTGAATGTACGTATGTATGTGTGTGTAGCAGGTATGTATGGAAACGAGCGCTTATTTGTTTCCATCTTAAGTAGTTTTTAATTACTTTATGATCGTTGCTTTTCGCTTTTCGCCTTATGCTTACATAACTCGATGGCTTTTGGCCTGAGGTGAGCTAAGATATGGCCGTATGGCCTCTTTGCGCTTAAACTTCCTTATATATTGTACATACATACATATATATGTAGATTATGCGCAAATGCCCACTATGTACGTACAATAGAAGTTGGTTTTTTTAATTTCCTTTTATGTTCTTTCGCTCTTATACTCATATTCACATTGTTATTGTTTGCGCAGTGACTTTTCTTTACTTCCCATTTGTTTTTGCTTATTTCCAGACTACTGCTGCTGCATCAGCTACTCAAATCAACACTCGGATTTGCTCTTATTGCGTGTCTTATAAAAATGTACTTCAAAATTTTTCATATCATACCAAAAATTGCATTTTAACCTAAGCATCGATGAGGAAAATTAATTTGCCCTTCAATTTTTTGGACCATGAAATTCCAAGTGGTGATATTTGCATATATACATATACATATTTGTATGTAATAAATGACCAATGAGGGAGAAAAAGTTCACGGTCCTACGACAACTCGTTTTTTCTTTGGGAAGCGCATTTTGCTGGTAAAGCGAGCAAATTGAAATGAATTTTATGCGGTTGAAAAGTATTTCGGTACCTAGAATTTTTTGCATTCTGGGAGGTAACAGAGGCAACGGGGAGCTTATTGCTGTCAGAAATTTGAGTGAAATATTTCGAATGGCGTTTAGAAATTTCGGCGTTCTTAATTATTTTGGATGCATACTTTCTGGCTTTAAGGAGGAGTAGACCGCCTCGGAGGAGTAGACAGCCTCGCAAATAAATCGCTTAGTATTGGGGCAGCTGCTCGAGAGAAGGAGTTCTTCAATAATTTTTTCCGAAAAACTGAGTGTTTATTAGCTTAAGGGGGGATTCTACTGTAAAAATCAAATTTTCATGGATTTCGTTTTCATACTTGTATTAATTTAATTAGTAAAAAAAAGTTTAGGGTTACATAAACACAGGTCTTGAGTGTACAAAAAAATTTTTTAAATTTATTTTCATTTCAAAATGGCAGCTGTACAGCCGCTCCCCCGAAACGCCTTTTTAAATCTGCCCACACTGTCGCGCATTTAAAAAAAATCTGAAATGAAAAAAAACCAAATTTTTTTTATTATATATCATTATTTTTAGTTGTTAAGCCTATTACTTGCAAAAAGAAAATTTTTTTGTAAAATTTTTGAAGTTTTTTTAAAAATGGACATTTTTTTGTTGTCATTTTGTTATTAAAAAAGGGGTTATAAATAATACATTTTTTCCCACCATAGCTTTAAAAACTAGTAAATATTGTTAAAAATATACTATCAAAGTTTGAGCTTGATATGTTAATTTTTCACGGAGCTGTGATGTGGGCAATTTTGAAAACGTGGTTTCGAGAAAAACACGCTTAAACAAGCGCATTATCAAGCGCATATGACCGTAAACCGCTCGAGCGCTCAGTTTATACCTGCTTTGCTAAAACTTTTATAACTTGAAAACTATTCAAGATTTCTTTTTAAGATTTTCATGGAACATTCTGGAGTTGTTTCTGAGTATGTTTCAACAAAAAGTAAAAAATCGATTTTTTTTAAGTTTTACAGTAGAGGCCCCCCTTAAAATAAATTACATATTAATACCCATACTTAAATGAATATGCACAAATTTTTTTTATATAAAATTTTTTTTATAATAAAAAAATGGCGCCGATACATCTGCTCAAACAGCGCTCCTTTAATTTGCGCAGTGGAATGTACAGCTTTTTGTAATTGACTGAAATCAATCAGACAAAATATGTTCATTAAAACAAATTATTCCGTTTTGCACTTCCTTTTTTGTAAAGAAAAAAAAAAAATTAGTAAGTGCGTGTGCTAGTCGATTCTAACATAACCTGAACGCCATAAACCAAGCTTAGACATATGGTAAACAAACTGCTTCGACACATTAGTGATTTTGTTTTGGTATCAGATACTTTTGGTCTTGTCAAAATGTCTGATTTTGTGCCGAATAATCGTCATTTGCGGGAAGTGTTGATTTTCTTCTTTCATTCGAAAAAAAACGGCGGCTGAAGCGCATCAAGAGCTACAAAAAGTTTATGGAGATGCTGCTTTAAGTGAAACAACGTGCCGAGATTGGTTCCGTCGCTTCAACGAAGGTGATTTTAATGCACAAAATCTGCTGAATCTCCTAAAGTAACTCGTATTTTGAAAAATCCCTTGAAGGGCATATTTTTGAAGGTATGAAAATATGCAAAAAAATCTTAAGAAGATATGCGACCAGCGGACATTACAAAAATTTTCAGAGCAAAATGTAGTTTACTAAAGCTAAATGCAACTACGTATGGAAATACCCAGAAAATATGCACCCTCTGCAATTTAAACGCGGAAGAAGATATGCAGCACTTCTTAGGAAGATGTTCGGTACTGAAGGAGATCAGAATCAAATACTTACCCGCTAGGAAGCTAAATGAAGCAGAAGAGATAGATAAACTTAATGGCCGCAATTGGAAAAGACTAACTGTTTTTATATACTCAGCCTTACGCTATAGAGCATTTCTTATTGCAGAGTTTAATTTTTGATTAATTTTTGAGTGTGACAGCGAACTCGCCCATACTGTATGCATTCGCCCGAACGCCGCCTTTGCTTTGTTTAGCCAGCAGTTGACATCTTCATCTGCTCCACCGTCTGTCGTGATAGTACACCCGAGGTAGCAGAAGCTTTCGACAAATTCCACCGGACATCCGTCAACCAATATAGGTTTTTTGTTATGGTTGACTTTCATAGCCTTTGCATTGGTGATGTTGCGTGACAGTGCGTACCAGCGTGACTAATCTGTCTGTCTTCGCTTGCATATCAATGAGTTTATGAGAGAGGATTCAAATGCCATCGGCGAAGTTCAGGTGCTCAAGCTGTCTGATGAAACTCCATATGATGCCCCTTTTGTGCAGGCATCGCATTCTTTGTATCAATAAATTTTCCAACCCCAGCAAAATCTCCCAACTCACTCCCTAAACCCTAAAGAAAATAATCCTATCCTATCCAAACTCACTCCCGTACAACAGTCAGCGCAATACTCTATATAACGCAATAACAATAGAAAAACATTGTTTGATACAAAATATTTGTGGATTGCCAAAAAAATTTGTTTCTGTTATTAGCAGAGTTTAATTAGCAAAGTTATCGTATGTCAAATTGAGATGGCAGAAAAAGTAACTAATACCTGTTATCCTATATATCATAGCAGTTAGTAGACATAAATACCAATATTTTTTCTAACTATTTTAGTAATAATTACACTAATTGGCGGCTCATGAAATACCTAAACCACAAAATGCGAATTTATTTTTGTTGAGCAAATAAACTAAAATTTTTCATTATTTTACATTTTACTTATGGCAATCCTCGGTTGCCACGAGGACATGTTTTTTTCGCATTTTATTTGCAGTTGCCCTTGTTGTCTTATATAAAATTACGTGGATATAATGCGACGGGAAAAATGCGCACAAATCGTATTCCGCCAGGCTCTCCACTGCCACATAAACAAATCTGCAAGTGAGTGGAAAGAGGTTACGCGGAATTATTTGCGATGAGCAGAACTGGGATTTGTTTGGTGGAATGGAACGATAATAATGTTGCCTGCATGTTATCTACCATCTTTGGCGCAAATCCGGAATGAATGGCACAACGTTATTGCGAGGAGCCAAACTATCATAAATGTTCCCCGTCCTTGCGCGATCACGGAATACCATAAATGTTTGTGCGGAGTAGACTGATTAATCCAAACTTTTTCCCAATACTGCATCGCATACAGAAGAAAAATATCGTGGTCCAGCATTTTTTCCAGGCTGATTAATGCTTGTGCTCAAAATGCTTGGCTGTTTCATCGAAAAGGGCAACCGACAATGACACAGCTGGAGTTACGACAACAGTTAGCGGTATACTACTGCAAGTTTTACGGTATTAAGTCTAAATCATCTGATGCGATGTCTTGCCACAGATATGCACAAAAGTTAGATCGAATTCAGTGCACCCTTCGTTATGATCATACTGGACATTTTGTAGCACCGTCCAATCGGAGACATTGTGCCGGTGAACGATGCAAAGTTAATGGATGAAATTAGGGTGTAAAATGCAACGTAGGAATTTGCATAGTTTTTCCCCAATTACCACACCAAACCATGATTTATTTGAATTCAACGAATGTCTCCCTCTTTTATGCTCATAAACTAATTTTTTCCTTGGTTAAAAGTTAAAAAAAAATATTTTGTGAATGTTTTTAAAAAGGTATGCCCTAAAATTACTTTACCTTTCAAAAGAAACCTTTACTTCGTATCTTCCGGAAAAGTACAACTATGCACTTGAAAATGGACTTTATTTTCGCGCTCAACAGGGAAAACTTTTTTTATTCCTTGATAAATTATACATTTCAAGAATGCCATTTAAATGAAAATGAATAAACTGTTAGGTAGGGACACAACCCTCATGCTTGCTAGAGCACGGCTACGAGTTTTGGGCTCCGATGTCGTGAGAATGAGTAATATTCGTTCTCTAAAACTGGAGGATATTTACAGATTTGCCAAAGAATCTGGAAAATTCTCACAGGATTAACTATCCCTATCTCTGTCTCTATTCTTTCCTATCTCTTTCTCTGATACTTTTATACTTTTCTCCTTCCCTCCCATACTATCTATCCTCTTGTATGTAACAATGGGTTTTTTAGCCTGAGTGTTTTAGGTGCTCCTTGGCTCGATCTTTTCAAATTTTAATTTCAATTTCAGGTTGGTGAATAAGTTCATAAGGTTTTTATATATTGTCTTATTTTAAATGGTTTGGATGCTGTTGGGCAAAGGGTAAGTACTCATTTGATAGAATTCTTTCTGCTCTACAAAACTATATTAATTGTTTTTTCGAGTTATTTAATTTTTGATTAGTTTTGAGACTTAGAAATGGAATACCCGAAGCAGCCCGGGACATTTGCGACGTGTATGGAGAAGGTGTCATAGGCGAATCTACAGCACGGAATTGATTCGCAAATTTCAAACAAGGCGACTTTGACGTCGATGACATGTGCCAAAGTGGAAGCCTTCCGAATTCGATGAAGAATGTCTCAAGTCACTTTTGTAGGACAACTCTAGTCAAACCAGTAGTGAATTGGCGGAAAAAATGAACTGCAATCATAAAACGATTCTCAAACACCTTCATTCAATGGGACTTAGCGAAAAATTGGGAGCTTTGGAGTCTCTCTTCAAATTGCTTCCCAGCATCTCGCCCGTCATCGAGCAAGCGGTCATAAAACGCGCTCTTTGTATCGAATCGTCACGGGAGATGAGAAATGGTGCCTATACATCAAGATGAAGCAAAAAAAGGAGTGGGTAGCTCCAGGATATACGTCAATGCCGAGAGTCAAGCCGGATCTTCATGCGAAGAAGATCACGATTTGTGTTTGTTGGGACTGGGAAGGCATCGTGCACTGGGAAATGCTCGAAAAGAATGCCATGGTCAACAAGGAGCTCCACATTACCCAGCTCCACCGCGTTAATGAGTTTATTCTATTGAAAATACCTGATCGCATGGTCAAACCACACTCCTTAACGAACAACGCCCGACCCCATGTTGCAAAAGTCGTTAAAGTCGTACTCCAAGAGCTCGAATGGGAGGTCCTTCGGCATTAGCCGTATGCTCCAGACCTTGCACGGACCGATTACCATCTTTTTCGTTCCCTGTCATATCATATGAAAGGGGTTAAATGTGATATAAAAGAGGTCCTTAGAAACTGGTTCAACAACTTCTTTGACACCAGACCAGGCGATTTTTGGCGGAACCGCATCAACAAATTAGTCAAGAGGTGGGAAGGGGTTACAAACAGCAACGGCGAATATGTAATTGATTAACTTATTGATTAGCTAATGTGTTTTGTTTAAATAGAAATCTTCGGTAAAAACACTATGAACATTTAACCTTTGTTGCTTAAAAAAATCACCCCAGTAAAGTTTGGTAAGCAATTAAAATATACATTTTTCACATCTTAAAAAAGAGCATACAAATTCTGAAATAATGAGCAGCATCGCACTTATGTAAGTCGGAAATTGAATTATGTAAGTAAATGCAGGTAAATGTATTAATCACCCAGCTCTTATGTGGATTTTAATTTATACGTAACGAACAGCTGAAGTTGATTAATTAATTTTTCTTCCCAGTATTAAGCGATATTCCGTATGTATTTGCTGCGTTCGCTGTACATAAGAAATATACACGTATATATATGCATTAAACAACAGATTGCAACTGAAGGGCTAAAAGTCGATGCATGTTGAGAAATTTTAAAAAAGCAGCATTCTTGATTTGTGATGTAATGATGAAGCCGTGCTGATACAATTTAACTCCAATCCCATTAATTTCAATGTAATTCAGGTTTATGCTCAGACATAAGAAAAATCAGATGAAGAAATAGAAAAGTTTTGTGGTGAAGTAAAAAAGTTGAAAACAGTTAGAATTTTCAAAAAATCGATTTTATTTTATATTTTTTCTTAATGTACATATAATTAAGAATACACACAGAAAGTTTAATATCGTTTCGGTGAATATTCTCGAAGTTATACACAAATTTGAAAAATCGTTTCAGTGTGCTTGAAAGTACAAGGCCGGAGCGGCAGCATTTACCTGGAACGCTGTCCCCTTTATGCACCTAATTATAGTAAATGTTCCCTTCTAATGTATAATATTTAGATGGCTAAAGCAGCAGTGTGTTAATGTAAATTTTTATTTTTCTCTCCCCAAACTGGAGAATATTTAAGAGTGGTAGTCAGTATAAGCAGCTAAGCCAAGCAGTAAACTATTCGTTAATATTGTTTTGCTGTAATTCTTTCGTGAAAATGAAGTCTTCTAGAGAAATGAGAAAATCTCTTAACACACGTAAGTCGACAACAAAAAAAGCGCAAAAATGTTTTTAATCCAAAAACAGCTGAAACGGATGAAAATAGTTTCAGAGCCTCGGCGAAAAAATTTAAAGAACAAGAGGAAATCTCAGTTCTGCGAATTCCGACTGAGAAAGTATCGGATTTTAAATTTTATAACAGTGTTTGCAACAATTTCTGAATATGTCAAATGTAAGACTTGTGACGGAAATTTTATAAAGGAATGGTATCACCATTGTATTATATGAAATCAATGGGAATTACACTTGGGCCCAATGCGCACTCATATGCCGAAAAAGAAGTTGAGCAGCGCGTAAACCTTTCCGATCTCAGAGCTCGCGAGAGCACCCGAGATGGAAGAAAGGTTCGCTGACAATATCAGCTCCAGTTATTAGAAGCTGCCGAAGCGGTGGAAGGTACTGGAATAGATAACTCCATGTAAGTTAAAAAACACATTTGTATCCTATGAAAAGTGCTTTTCAAATTTTAAACGCGTTTTTCTCAAAATGTTGTTTTCAAAGTCGGTGATCAACATTACTCGAAAACGGTTAAACAGATTAGTCTCGTATTTAGCACGAGCTTCTTAAATCTATTTTTTAGTAATTAATCGAAGATGTTTTCTCACCGATAAATATATTTTTTTATAGCAATTTAAGGCCGAAATTTTGGTCAAAAATCGATTTTTCTTGAGAAACCGCCATTTTGACAAAAAAATTTATTTTGCTTATACATATCTTCGATTCATTATTATGATAGATTTAACAGTAAAAAATAATAAATAATTGGCGCGTACACCCTTTTTGGGTGTTTGGCCGAGCTCCTCCTCGTATTTGTGGTGTGCGCCTTGATGTTGTTCCACAAATGGAGGGACCTACAGTTTCAAGCCGACTCTGAACGGCAGATATTTTTATGAGGAGCTTTTTCATGGCAGAAATACACTCGGAGGTTTGCCATTGCCTGCCGAGGGGCGACCGCTGTTAGAAAAATGTTTTTCTTAATTTGGTGTTTTCACCGAGATTCGAACGACGTTCTCTCTGTGAATTCCGAATGGTAGTCGCGCACCAACCCATTTGGCTACGGCGGCCGCCATTACTTTAACGAAATCTGTTTGGTTTCTTAATTTCAGAGGATCCAGGAGAGTGATGAACGATTTTTTATGGCCGTAATTGGATGGTATTGATCTGGACATGTTTATTTTCAACAAGACGGCGCTATGCACCACACAAGGAAAAGTTTCCGGAACGTGTTATCTCTCGAAGAGGTGATCACAATTGGCCACCGAGATCTTGTGATTTAATACCTTGTGACTTTTTTCTTTGGGACCACGTGATAGAGAAGGTCTACGCCAATAGCCCAGGGTCGATTCAAGACTTCAAAGATGGAATTCGTGAGGTTATCGAGAACATAGGGCAGCCACTTTGGAATTCGGTTACGGAAAATTTCATATTGTCCTGTAAGCGTGGTCGTGGTGGTCATTTGCCTGATGTTATTTTTCACTATTAACGGCATACCTTCCTCTTTATAATGAAATAAAATTCGATTATTTATATTAAAAAATAGCGTTTTTTCTTTGAATATCAAAATAACACCTATTATTAAAAAATCCTTTATATGACCCCTTAAGGCCCACGAAAGCAATTTAATAATAGGCGCTTTAGCGCTAAGATTGGCAATGAAAAACGTTCGAATTGTGGAAGTATACACTGTATTTATCAAATTTGGTCCCTAGCGACATCTATCTGTTTCCAGACCTAAAAGAAATTCATGCCTAAAAAGCGTTTTTCATAAAATCATGAGGTCATAACAGCTGTGGAAGCATATTTTGCAGCCCTTCCAGATTCTCACTTTAGGGATGGAATTCAAAAACTGTAGTCCCGTTGAAGCAAGTGTATTAATGCTGAGGAAGACTGTACTGAATAGAATAATAAAGTGCATTTCTAACCATACAATTGTATTGTTTTTAACGAACCGCAAAACTTATTGAACAACCTAGTATATTGTTGACTATAGCCTATCTTAATTTCATTACATCCGTTGAACTAAAGTTAGGCAATATAATAACAATTTATTAAAAACAAAAGATAAAATACATAGATAAAAAAATGATAATCAAAATACTTAGTCCTTAAATGAATGAAAAATTCATGAGCTAAAGTAATTTATTACCACTTTTTCATATGTCCATTTGAGTTGCATACACACAAGGCGCAATAAGTATGTATAGCACGCCTATACGAGGTGTGTTCAAAAAGTATCGCGAACTTCGAATTTTCGCAGGTTACGTGTATTCGAATTTCTTCGATTTTTACCTATTCAAAAGATGGATCAAAAACCTGTAACAAATTTTGTGTGAAAAACGAAATAAAGTGCGCGGATGCATTCCGAATGTTGACTGTGTCATACGGAGAAGCTACTTTGGACTAAAGCAACGTTCATCGGTGGTACAAAATGCTCTCAGAAGGCCGAGAAGATGTGAACGACGATAAGCTTGCCGGACGCCCGAGCACCGCAACTACAGACGAAAAAATTGATGAAGTGAAGAAAATGGTATTGGCCAATCGTCGAATCACCGTTAGAGAAGTAGCTGAGGACCTAGACATATCGATTACCTCGTGCCATTCGATTTTTTCAATGATTTGGGCATGACACGGGTGGCCGCAAAATTCGTACCAAAACTGCTCCATTTCGACCAAAAACAGCATCGGATGAACATTGCTAATGAGATGTTGGACTCTGTCCGCGTCAACCCAAATTTGCTGCAGAGGGTCATAACTGGTGCCGAATCGTGGGTTTATGGTTATGACGCGGAAAACAAAGCTCAATCATCTCAATGGAAGCTGCCGCACGAACCAAGACCCTAAAAAGCGCACCAAGTTCGGTCGCATGTAAAAGTTTTGCTTACCGTTTTCTTCGATTGCAGGGGCGTTATCCAACACGTGTTCTTGCCACAGGGTATATAGGGGGGTCTATAAGGAATATTACCTGCAAGTTATGCGCAATTTGCGTGAAGCAATCAGCCAGAAACGCCCGGATTCGTGGAAGAACACAAATTGGCTATTGCAACACGATAACGCCCCTGCTCACACATCGTTGCTTGTGCGCGACTTTTTGGCCAAAAACAAAACACTAATGATGCCACAGCCACCGTATTCCCCAGATCTGGCCCCCTGTAACTTTTTCTTGTTCCCGAAACTGAAGAGGCCCATGAAAAGACGACGCTACGGTACGATTGACAGATAAAGACGGCATCGAAGGAGGAGCTGAAGAAGATAAAAAAAAAAATGGTTGGCACAAGTGCATAGTATCTCATGGGAACTACTTTGAAGGATAGAAAAAATAGATATTAAGAATAAATAAATATTTTTTGAAAAAACACAAAATTCACGATACTTTTTGAACACACCTCGTGTATGTCAGCTTATAAAAAACTGTGCAATTGTTTAAGTTACTACTTAATAGCTAGCACTTAATTGCTGAAATTGCAAATCACGTACGAATCGTTAAGTGTATGTGTGCGTGCGTGCGTGCGTGCTTGCGTGCGTGCATGTGTGTACATGTGTGTACGCACGCCACTAACTATGCCGTGATTAATTACAATTATTGGTTCAATTTGCCAACGCGTTAACCTGCTCCACCGCAAAATGCATTATTATTATTATTGTTTTAAATTAATGAAGGCTGATGGAAAAAAACCGATAATGAAATCTAGCATTGACAAATGAAATAGAGTAAATTTTTAATTCCTATGCAGTGAAGCGCTTGTGCGCACAATGTGAGCATTTGTTTTACTACACACACACACACATATTTACGGATTCAAATAAGAGCATATGGAAATGTGTAACAATTTGAAAAGTTGTGTGCTATTTGCGCCCACTTCCGGCCATTCGCATTGATTCGCTGCGGTAAAATGTAAAATTCAATTTAATAATTCTATCGAACGGAAATGGCAAAGGTGTTCCCAAATCGCTACAAAATGTCCATTAAAACATATTTATAGCATTTTGTAACCGAAATAGTTGTGGTGTTGTTATTTGCCACACAAAATTGCAATAAGTATCACGCCGTCAAAATTTTGCAACACTCGAAGGCATATTTTCAAGCGTGACAATTTTGCAACTTCATGGCAGAATTTCATTATGGCAACACCAATTAGAGTTTGGATCTTATTTTTTTGGGAGTGCATAATTTTATTTGAGCAGAGTAGCTGATGGAAAGCAAAGTGACAAGGGTAAGGGAAGGAAAAAAAATTAAAAAACTAATTCAATCCGATGGCAAATTTCTCTGTCATTTGTCCGTGTTTCGCTAGGCCAACAACCTAGGCAGTTAATTCGTGATACTTTTTGGATTGGATTGTCATTATGTATATGATATTTGAATTGGTGATTTGTTGAGAGTTTTTTCGAAAAGAGTTTTGTTTGGGTGTTAATATTGCGCTGGGGAATGAGCTCATAGCAGTTTTATATTTTCTTTTATTTTACAACGATCTGTTCGCTGTTTGGCAAAAGGAAAGCATTCATTCGATAGAAGTCTTTCTGCTCGACAAAACTACGTTAATTGTGTTTTTAAGCTACTTAATTTTTGATTAGTTTTGAGAGTTAGAAATGGAACAGCCAACATCTTCCACACCTGTTCTTGTTTGCTTTTCATGGTAGTCAAAAGATAGTAAACTTACCTGGAAGAAGCACGTCGAGCAGAAGATCTCTCGAACACTAAAAGTCTTCTGGCAGGAGAACCTTTGGCAAGGCATGGAGTCCAAGACCGGCGGTAGTACACTGGCTGTACATCACCCTGATTAGACCCATTATTACATACGCCTTTGTAGTATGGTGGAAAGCCACAATGGTTAATTTCAGAGCAACACCCCTAAACAGGCTACAGAGAAGTGTCTGCTTGGGTATCACAGCCATTCTGAACTTGCAGCCTCTAGATCTTCAAATTCGAAAGGAAGCAATGAAGGCGGCGTACAGGCTCAAGTTAATCGGAGTCTGGGGAAATTAAGTAAGCACTGGCCACTGTCAGATTTGCCACCAGTTGTCGGAGCGGTGCACACTGCTCTCGATGCCGGTGGACAATTGGGTTCCTGTCGTTAGCTTCGGTTGGAAGTATGATGTTTTGATTCCAGGTAGAGATAAATGGTTAAGTCCAGAGAACCAATTAACGGGATACCAGAACACTTTCTACACCGACGGATCCAAAACCAGAGATGGAAGCGGATCTGGATGGTACTTAAACGAAGACACTAAGTACTCCTATGCCACAGGACAGATGGCCACATATTCCTTACGGAAGTCTATGCCATCTTGAATGTGGCGTACTGGCTAATTGAGAAAAAGTGGCGGGGCAACAGTATTGGAATTTATAGTGACAACCAAGCTGTACTGAGAGCCCTTCCAAACCTACGCCGCTCTTCGAAGTTAGTCGGTGAATGTAAGACAAAACTGAACAGTGTTGCAAAGCACAACAAAGTTAGTCTTATTTGGGTGCCTGGACATTGTGGTATTGCAGGGAATGAGTTAGCTGATAAATTGGCAAATGAAGGCTCTGCAAGTATGCCACTAGGCCCTGAACCCTTTCTAGGTGTCAATTCCGCATCGATTCAACTATGGATTGGTGACTTTATAAGGTCTACTCACAGAGGTCGTTGGTCTGAGTTGAACTCGTGCAGAGTAGCCAAGTGCTTTGCGAAAGAACCATTAAGGAAAACAGCGACCTTCCTCCTAAAACTCAGTCGGAAGGACCTGAGAGTACTGGTGGGTGTAATCACAGGGCACAACGTTGTGGTCAGAATATGGCTGCCATGGGGACAGCCCGATATGCCTATCCTGTCTTGAGAATGACGACGCTGCAGAGCATTTTCTCTGTAGCTGTCCTGCATTTTCCAGAATCAGACTTAGGATATTGGGTTGCGATACACTGAGTATGGACAAAGTTCATACTCTTCCGGATCTCTTAAAATTCATCAATGAATCCAAGAGATTTGTGGAAGAGTGACCTTAAACTAATCTATCCGTTTTTACGATCCACCTTCTATCTTTCCTATCTCTATTCTTTGATACTGATTTCAATCCGGGTGTAGTATAATGGTCTACCAACTGAGTGCATAGATTTGTCCAACCCACGACAAATCTAATCTAATCTAATCAGCATCACGCCCGTCATCGAGCAACACGCGGTCACAAACAGCGCTTTCTGTACCGAATCGTCACGGGAGATGAGAAATGGTGCCTAAACGTCAATATGAAGTACGGAAAGAAGAGGGTGGCTCCAGGAGATACGCTAAAGTCGAGAGTCAAGCCGAATCTTTATCTAAAGAAGACCATGATATGTGTGGGAAATGTCCGAAAATAATGCCACGGTCAACAAGAGGTCTAAATGGCCCAGCTACACGGCGTGAATGAGGCTATACGACTGAAAAAACCTGACCAACATGGTCAAACCATACTGCTTCATGACAACTCCCTACCTTATGATGCAGTCGTCGTCAAAGCCGTACTTTAAGAACTCGAATGGGAGGTCCTTCGGCTACCGAGGTAGGGAGGTCCTTAGAAACTGGTTCAATAACTTCCTTGACACCAAACGAAGCGAGTTTTGGCAGAACGGCATCAACAAATCAATTGAGAGATGGGAAAAGGTTGCAAATAGCAATAACATATAATTGATTAATTTATTAATTTTTAAATTAAATTAAATTATTGTTTTTTGTTCAAAAAAATGTTGACAGTAACTTCAAACGTCACATCATTTTGTAGTCTAACGTTGGCAGTTTGGCCCCAGTAAAAGTTGGAAAAGCAACTTCTTTCTTTTTCATGAATATTCATTTTTCTTAAAATGTCAAATAGTTTTGTGCGCCGTACCTGATCAAAATCCATTTCATTGTCAATGAAACGCATCAAAATAACTTTGTGGACATCTTTACAGTTTTGTACTAGAACTTGAAGTTCGGGAACTTCCCGCGTTCCCATGTTTGGTAGGTTGGCTGAAATGGTGACTCTTCCAGTATCCTAGTAGCGCTTGCCCACCATTTTGGTGCCAAATCCCCTCGCTACCAACTTGTTTAATGGTTATTTACAGCATGACTATATCCAGTCTGTGCGGTTTAAGAACCTTATTAGGTTGTTGTCATTTAAGCCAGACAGTTGTTTGAGACTCTTGAACTGCGGTTTGCCCAGAGCTGACTCAGCCAGTTGTGACTACCGTGAGTCTCCAAGCGTCCAGTCATTGCATGTTAACTTATGTTGACGTTTTTGTTTTTGAGGCTGTAGGTGAGGCGTAAATTGGTTGACGAGTGCCCGGTGGAATTTGCTCGGCTTCACTCTCGCGGCAGACGGCGTAGCAGATAAAGATGTCAACTACAGTCTAAGCAAAGCAAGGGCGGCGTTAGGGCGAATGCATACATTGTGGGAAGGTTCGCAAATCCTCATGCGCTCTACTGCGAATAATCAGCTCATATATGAAGTCAGTATCATTGCACGGAAGTCAACTACATCCGCATCATCTGTAGAATATTCTGACCGAATACTATCAGCAATGACGCGCTGTGGGGATCAACGAATGAGGAGTACATTATATGGCAATTCAAACGCAAGTGACGATGGATAGGTCACACGCTTAAAAAACTGAAGTTTGGTGTCAATAATGCAGACAAATTTTGTTGCACTATTTTTCCAATGGCATTGCAGAATAATCAAATATTGTCTTATCTTCTATAAACACCAAATCACCCATTCCCTTGCTGGATACGCATCCCCACACCATAACTGGAAGTTACTAAATTTCATTTCCGGTATAATATTCTAGCTTTCTCGTGTTTTCAACGGCTGCCTCCATACTCTATTGGGTCCATCGCATTAATACGAAGGGGGTTCTTTAAGTATGCGTGTTTGAAATGAAGACACCATTTCTCTTTTTTTTTATATTTCAACATAGTCCCCGTTTAGAAAGTTATACATCTCCCAACGCTCCAGCCATTTTTAAACCCTCCAAAAAATAGCTATTACTTCCCGGACTTTCGTTCGTCGATCAGCAAGAATCATGCCGTGGACTTTTTGAAGGATTTCCTCTCAAACCACGTCTGTTGGATGTCCAGATCGCTCCTCGCCACGTTTAAATTCGTTGAACCAATATCTAACTGTGGTCATAGAAGGGGAAGAGTCTCCATAGACAGCATCCACCTTGCTTTAACTCGCCCACTTTTCCCTTCCAAAACCAAAAAGCGAATTACCGAACGATACTGCTCTTGAGTCTGAAATTTGTTTAGCAGTAGTCTGATAGATGGTAGCATTCGATGCTGATACCAACTTCCCTCAGGAACGCCCTCTATCATCAAACACGTATACTTATTGAACCGCTCTCGTATCTTATGTCTAAAATATTTATAATCTCTCTTTTGGACATTTGAAACTAAGTACACTCAAATTTGGCTAAGAAAAGCTGAAGCGATCGGAACATTTTTTTTCGTCATCAATGAATTCATCGATGTTTTCTTTTTAACAAGTTTCTAGTTACAGGGGTTTTTAGTTATAGGGGGTTTGCTTTTCTACTTCCTTCTTTCTAGACCATCATATATTTTGGACATATAAAGATGCTAATGAGATCACACTTTGAATCTCCTGATCCCGTGCAGGCGGAATATCCGGTTCCTCAATGGGAAATGTGCCTCTACAGAGCTGGTGGATGTGGTCGTGAGAGCAAAGGCTGAAAACGTTTCAAGAGATATAATTGGTGGGCCGCCTGTACGAGCACCTAAAACGCACCTGTAGGTGCTGCTCCTGTCGTCCTTGCCGACTTTAACACCACACAGTCCAAAAAAGGCAGCCTACCCGATGAAACATCCGCTAATAGACTGAGGCTGATCGATTTTGCCGGGATCCGATACGTGATAGTCTTCAGCACCAGAAGCCAGCTCGAAAGTATTCATTGAGCTACGTGGCTGAATCCTGGTCGAATCGATCTTATTGATATAGATGGGAGACCGCTTCCAGTGCTATAGACGTGCGTATGACCTGAGAGCCCAAGATTTACTTGTAGCATTATTTTGATGCAGCCAAGGTCTGTATAAGTCTGTATGCAGCAATTCGCGG
Source organism: Anastrepha fraterculus (assembly GCA_037575425.1). Lineage (NCBI taxonomy): Eukaryota > Metazoa > Arthropoda > Insecta > Diptera > Tephritidae > Anastrepha > Anastrepha fraterculus. Next base: position 23,225 of record JAYXIM010032929.1, read on the forward strand.
AAAGTTCGACTACAAAAAGCTGTAATCACGGCAGACAATCCGAAGATTCGCCACTTGACTGTTAATCCTGTTCCCAGCTAGTGCTGCTCAACAAGCCGGTATGCGTGAGCAATAGGGCCATATTTCTCGATCTCTGCGCTGCATATATGATTGATACGACCGGACGTAAGTCGAGCTATGTGGAATCGCTAACGGAAGACAGAGAGACGTATTATCCGAAAGAAAAGGCGAGAGACCGAAATACGTGAGTGGGAATAACTTGAGATGCTCGCGAATAGAAAAACGCCTAGCAATTCTATTAAAAAATTTAGAACTTTACAGCACATTTCAAGACCGAGACGTTTTCCTGTAAGAATAAAGACTGGTAACTGACATCCAGAGGATAAGAATTTTAGTTATGGTGGAAACACTTCTCTTCAGACGCAAGAAACGAGAACAGGAGAAGCGTGACCCGATGATCTGCACCAACTACCGGGGCATCAGTCTTCTAACCATCGCTTACAAGGTCCTGTCTAGCGTCCTATGTGGAAGACTTAAGTCGTTTGCCAACGCACTGATCGGGCCTTATTAGTGCGGCTTCAGACGTGGTAAGTCCACCGTCGACAAGATCTCCACATTACGTCAAATCCTGGAAAAGACCCAAGAAAAGCAAGTCGACACCCATCATCTCTTTGTCGACTATAAAACTGCGTTCGATAGCCCGATAAGGGATTGCCTGTACGCCACCATGTCTGAGTTTGGTTTACCAGCGAAGCTCATACGGCTTTGCAGAATGACGTTGAGCAACACAACCAGCTCCGTCAAGGTAGGAAATAACCTCTCCGAGCCATTCAGTACCGTTCGAGGTTTCAGACAAGGCGATCCTTTGTCATGCAACCTCTTCAACTTCGAGTTGGAAGGGGTGCTCCGAAAAGCAGGTGTTCATCGTAATGGCACTATTTTCTACAAATGTGTCCAGCTCCTTGCGTACGCCGATGACATTGACATTATCGACCGCTGTAAGCGAGATGTCACCGCTGCGTTTTCTGTTATCGAGAAGGAATCATCACGAGTGGGTCTGGCGGTGAACGAGGGTAAAACGAAGTATATGCTGTCTACAACGCGGAACACACGATGGGTAGGAACGCACGTCATTGCGGACAACTATACCTTCGAAGTTGTGCCAGAATTTATTTATCTTGGCACCGCCGTTAACAGCAACAACGATATCAGCCTGGAGATCAAACGGAGAAGCACTCTTGCTAATAGGTGTTACTATGGGCTAAGTAAGCAATTGAGTGGTCGATCCCTCTCTCGCATGACCAAACTGACCCTTTACAAGACGCTCATCATACCCGTGTTGCTTTATGGCGCAGAGGCATGGGTAGTGTCACAAAGCGATGCAGCCGCTCTTGGGGTGTTCGAGAGAAAAGTTCTTCGTAAGATCTTCGGTCCTGTGCGCGTTGGCGAAGACTACCGTTCAAGAATGAACCACGAGCTGTATGAGCTCTACGCCAACATTGACGTAGTTCAACGCATCGCCATCCAACGCCTGTGTTGGCTAGGGCATGTCGTGCGTATGGATGAAGAATCTCCAGCAAAGAAGGTGTTCGAGGGCGAAGTCCAAGGGAGCCGACGAAGAGGAAGACCATTGCTCCGGTGGAAAGACCAGGTGGAGGAAACCCTATGCTCGCTTGGTGTACAGAATTGGAGACCGGCGCGCGGAACGGAGGCGCCTGGAGAGAGCTAGTGAGGTCGGCCGTAACTCGGTAACGGGTTGTTATGGCCACCTAAGTAAGTACGTAAGGAAACACTTCTCATATCTGCTGAATGGTGACAGCAGTGAATGTCACAGAGAAGATAAAGACTACGACCACTCAATCGTTGGCGATGGGATTGTCGTTCCGAAGACGAAGTTCGAATAGCAATAAAGTGGTTAAAGAACAACAAAGCGGAGGGAGGCGACGGACGTTTCAGTTATTTAAACATGGCTACATTGAACTGGGAAGTATATACATCAGCGCTCAGTAAAATATGGAATCCATAAGAGATGCGACCCCGCCATCCGCGCCAACTACTATCGAACGAAAGACTGAAGCCTACATTAACCAACTTAGTGAACCTTATCAGTATCTTTTCAGTCCAGGAAAATCAACAATTGACAACAGTGTGCCAAGGCTTGGTGCGTAAGCGACATTCCCGCCTGTCATTAGGCAGCAAGTTGCGCTTTTGCTTGTCATTTCATTTGCTGAGCAGATCTCAAACGTCTCAAAGACCTCACACAATACTTTACAACCACAATCTATCTAAAGCTCGTACACTAACGGTGAGGCTTCATTGTCTTACATATCAGTATTTATGAGAGATATGCGTGTTTGTATGTATATATTCTCAATAAGCATACAAATTGTTTATTTTCGAAACCTGTTTTTGTTTATTAAATGCCTCTTAAAGTGGAAAAGCACGTGTTATTTATAGTGGAAATAAAAAAACAAGCACGCATGCCCTCTGAGTCGTGAGCGAGTGGTAACACTTAAATTTTATTTTACTCTCACTCAGCAGCTATCAAAATAATCCGCTCTCGATGCTTGAGGGAATTCCGTACTAAAATTTATGGCTATAATTTTTATATTCGAACACACTTGAGTATTTAACGGTGAATGCAACACCATAAAATATTCTTTATAGATATGGACGTACGAGTATATACTTAGTCTTGCAATAAATTCCGTGACGAACTGTGTAATGCATAGGTAGGTGAAATAATTGAAGTGCCAGTTTGGCACTCCTCAAGTGGCACTGAAGAGCTGTTTTGATACCAATATGAGACCTCCAACAGGCAGATATCTACAGCCAGCCAGAGTTTTTGAAGCAATGAAGAAGATTGATGGGATTGAGGTTGGCACACTGCCCCAGGCTGTCGAAGAAAGGATCATCCACTGACCTTAGTCGCCTAGCTGCCAAACCCGGACATTCACAGAGGAAATGCTCAACAGTGTTCTTCTCTGAAAGGTCCCCACAACTTCTACAATGGAGGTGCCGATCGTCCAGTGTCCGGTAAACACGGCTACGAGTTTGGAAATTGAATGCAATGCATACGCCGAGAAGTTCGTAGTCTCGTAGTTTTAGTTCTTTCTTCAAGACATTTTTCTAACCTGTTCTAATTAAAATATACATTTTTTAAAAATTAGTTAAATAATTCACTCAGTTTTATTTAGCTTTACTTTTTTTAACATCTGGTCACTTTGCCCGCGATTGCGGTTATAGCGGTCCTTTCAGCAGTAAAATCTCTCTCTCTCGCTACTGAAGTGCTACTTAGCTTTGGATATAAAAACACACCGAAATGCCCATTTAAATAAAATAAAATACCAAATTTTAATTGATCTACCTAAAGAACTTTGTAAGCGTGGCAAATTGTGTTTAAAATGTACATTTTTTTAAATAAATATTTTATGGTTTTGTGCAATTTAATTTATGAGTTTTTTGTTAAGACAAACTCTTTTGTTAAGAAAAGGACTTTTTTGCTATATTTGAGGTTATGTTATAAGATAAGGTACTCTTTTTGTGAAAATTTCTTTTGTTCCTTCAGTATTTTCCGGTATTTTGTGGTTTATTTTTACTATGAATACACCTCTTGATGCCCTAAGTCTCACTAAGGATTGAGGACCGGAAGACACGATTACATTCCTCCTCGCATTCAGTAAATTCAAACGCTTTTTAGAATGTGTGAGAAGGTTTTCAATGTTAACAAGAGTTGAGAGCGAAAGATTTAATATTCTTGCTTAACCTTAAAAGGAGCAAAAAAATAAAATTTTCACTTCCAATATCAAATTTCATAAGAATCAACAATTTTCATTAGCACTAAAATCTTCTCAGAGTGAACTTTTTTAACCTTGTTTTGTTTAATAATACATTTGTTTTTGCTTACAGTTTCGGTAACTTTAAATGAAAAAAAAAAAACAAACACCAAACTTAAAAACTTATGCATTTTGGGTATACAAAATCAGTAAATTTATTGCGAAGAGCAAATGGTTGGCAACACTGCACAACACGGTTAATGTAAAGTCACGCACTCTCTGATGGGCGCATTCTTCTTTCTATCAATCTTTGTTCGAATGCTTTTTCTACTCATAAATTATACTCAGTTCCGTGGCAAATTTCGCTTGAAGTGGGGAGCTAAGGAAAATCGTATTGTAGGGGTAAAAGTGGAAAAGTGAAATTATGAGAAAACTTAGTATTTCGAGAATGTTTGCTTACCGCAATATCAATCGCTTTTTCCAAATGTCTGAAATGAGAGACACAAAATGAAGTGGTCGTCCTCGCGTGGTTCGAACCAGTGCAGCCATAAAATCCTTCGAGAAAGAATTCGCAGGAATCCCAAATCCCCTTAGAAAGCAGAAAATCCTGTCGAGGGAAATGAATGTAGCGACCAGATCCATGTCACGATTAATTAGAGATGATCTCCACATGAAAGCCTTCGGTCGCTCAACTGGATGTCTTTTGACAAGGCGCTTGAAGAAAATTAGACTCGACATATGCAAGCAGTTTTTTCAGTGGCACGCGGTCAAAGACTATGAAAATATTCCTTTCATAGATGAGAAAATTTTCACTTTTGAAGAAGTTTTTAATAAGCAAAACGACAAAATCTATGCTAAAACTTCTAAAAACGCAAAAAATGTTGTTCCAAGAGTTCAGCGTGCCCACCAACTAGCTTCCGGAGTGTCTTGTAAAGATGTTACACCTCTTCATTTGTGTAAAAAAGAGGTAAAGACCGAAGCAAAAGTGTACCTGGAAGATGCCTTAGAAGGCGTGGTGAAGCAGTTGAGCAGTACTCTCTTCGTTGGATTTTCCAGCAAGATTTCGCTCCAGTCCACAATGTAAAAACCACCGAGCAGTGGCTAAAAACAATATTTCTGGGTTCATAGCCGCAGAAAATTTACCCTCTGGAATTTCAGATCTGAGTCCATAGGACTACAGTTTGTGGTCAGAATTGGAGAGCATTGCCTGTCGAAGCCCTCACAGAAATTTGGAGGCTCTCAAACAATCTTTAGTTCGAGTAGCAGCGTCAATATATATTGAAGTCGTCGCCGGCTTATATCGTCATTCCCCATCCGTCACATTCGAAGAATTTATTAGTATGCGGTAGGTGTTCTCAAACAACAAAAGGAAACATGTTTTCAAGAACAATACTAAACTAATAGAAAGCACGTGATTTGTGTGGCCACAAATGTTTTTGCATTTTTGCATTTTTGTTGAAGTCAGCAGCAGAATTTAATTTCCAATCATTGCATTATAGTACAATTTTGTTATAGGAGGAATATAAACACGTGCTTTACATTATAGTTAAAATCGCATATTGGAGCAACAGTATTTAGCAGTAGGAAATACTCTCTCTCTCTCTGAAAAACTGAAAATGCCGGCTAGTAAAATCAAAATGCCGAAATTTCGAGCAAATTAAAAAACAATGTTGTATAAAGGGAAGTGCGAAAAACGAACATATTTTTTGCTGCTTTTGACTCTCATAGCAATATTTTTATCACTCTTCATTCGAAGTTCGTACGAAACCAAAAACAACGAATTCGAAACTCTCATGACGATTAAACCGATTGGAGGCCGAATGCTACTCCTTGTGACTTCGTTACAGCAGCAACAGTCGCATTGGTGCTTGCTTAGAAGGAAATATGAGTACGATGCCACAGCTTCGTTGCTCGGCAAATTCCAATTTCAGTTCAAATACAACTGGCGCCGGAAGTACACGTGTAAGTGAACAAAGTGCTAAAGCCATATTGTGTTCCGGTGCTGTGGTGCGTTATGTTGCTAATTTGTTGCTCTTGCGTACGTAGTTCGGATAACGTGCGTGCGTGCGTGCGTGTGGTTGTATGATATGTGAAAATCACCATAAGGGGCTATTAAAAAGTGCATCATAAAATTAAAAAATAAAGTAAATATATATATGGAAATGCGTGTAGAGCAATATTAAGCCAAACTAGCATACTAATCAAATCAATAAAAAAGGTGATGAAAATTAAAACGCTATTTATCCGGTAGCAATGTACAAGTAATACCCATTGCAGGCGTACACCAGCCGCATTACGTAGTTGTCACTTTCATTCATGGGCTCTTATACTTATGGTCCGTTTGGTTAGCGAGAAATAAACTGCAGTTAATGGATCTGCCGCTGCACCATTTATGTGTTAGTTTATGCGCCATCAGCCAGCTGCCAACCGCCAGTGTTATCTGTTGCCTACCAGAAGGCTGTATGGCGACCGAAAAGTGAGTGTAGTGAAACGAAAACGAGGTGTTGATATAGCCCAAAAAAGAAGGTGTTTGTTGTGCTTACTTATGTACGTACAAGTGAATAAAAGTTTGCGATAACAAACCACAAAGTTGACGTGTATGTGTATGTGAGTCGTGAAAGCGTGTAGAAAAATAATGATAACTTATTTCCTCCAAAGCAAAGAAGAAGTCAAGAATGCCAAATCATTTTTTCCTGTTGAAAAGTAGCTCATGTTTATTTAATTGCAACATAAATTACACTTAAGTACACGTCTCATACCACAAAGCCGGGGCAGGTGGCGCAGCCGGCCGTAAAGCTTACGAGTAGACCTGCCAGCCTACATACATACTCGTATACTTTGTACCAGTGGTTACTCTTTGCTGCTTTCTCCTTTGGCCAATCACCGTTGTTGAATGTCATAAATGGATGTGAATACTGTAACATAATTTTAAATAAAAACCTCCACTTCCCCTCATGCAATATCGCTTACATGTTGACACGACAAGTAAAATATAATAACAAAGACATAAAACAGGAAAGAGGGACCAACGAATAGGCGAATAAAGGCAGCCCGTAGTAAATAACAACATTTAATGGCATTACAGGATGGAAGGGGAATTCAAAAGAAACCGACAACGACACAGCAGAGTGTTGCTGACAGAGGGGCAGGACATATGTACATGTTAGCTACGTTACATAGCAAAAAGTTGGCTTAATAATATGATTACCATATTTTTTTCTAAGAACGACTCTACTGAGTGCTGAAGTTAGGTTATGGTGTTAGTGGGTCTGTACGACCAACTCACTTAGACCTTACAGGTCCGTTGTGATGCCACTGTGCGACACGGGAACCTCGTTTATTTTCCTTCGTGGAACCGTTTTATGGCTTTTACGGGGTTAGGGGTAGTCAGAGGGCTAAAAAAATGATTATTTTCAATAATCCAGTCAATTTCTTTAATTTACAAAAATAAAAACATAGCATTAATACATCATGTTTCGACTTAACTTTAGTAAAATTGCAAAACAAAAAAAAAAATTAACTAATAATTGTAAAAGTTAACGTTGTTTTTGTGGAGCCCGTTTCTCCAGAAGCAGTGATCATCACAAGTCCTTGAGGATTCATCTAAAATCGATCAGACAAGAGAAGTTAGTTCTACTAATAGATAATCTTGTGCCTGATCGAAGCTTTTTTCTTTTTTGCGAAATTAACAATATGACGCCCTCGGTAAATATTTTTCAGATTTTCGAGAAAAAAACCGACAATTAATTGTTAAAAAAATCGAAATTTTTGCAAAAAAAAATCCTTTGATCAGGCACGAGTTTTTATGTTTTTCAAAAGCAGTATAAATTTTATTGAAGTCTACCAAGCGGGGTTTAAGTTATAGTGATCACCAGTTCAAAAAACATAGTTTTGAGAAAAATGCTTTTAAAGTTTTGCTATCGATTTATGTAGAGTTATACGAATTATTAAATTACTTAGACTGTGTCATCTGTTCCTGGGCCATATAGTAGTTCTTCCGCCGTCATAGCAGCTTCCAAAATATCAATTTGCTGTTGCCTGCGTGGCATTCTACCATCTCCAGTGTTATCGTTAGCGCATTTATCTGCCACTTTCATAAGTGCTGCTTGTTAATTGTAGAATAACTCGTAACACTAGTATGTGTCGGATGCACTTCAAATTTTCACACAATATTTTGAAGATATTATATGAGTGGTCCTAACCCCTTATGAAGCTCAAGATCGGACCCATCTCCACTTCTCTACAGTGCTTACAAATACATTTAAATTAAAATGCTGAAGGACAAGTGCTGGCATTTACCAGCATTAAGAGTTAAAAAGTTGACATCACACCTAGCTTATGCAGTCAGCTGCGTCCTCTATACGAATGTAAAATTTCAAGTCTTCTGCATACATCAGACAAGGCGATGCCACAATAACGCCTGGAATAGGATTAGCAAAGATCAAGAACAATAGTGGCCCAAGAGGCACAAGTGGCTACCTTGAGGCACACCTGAGCTAACTTTGATGGCATCAGATTTTATATTGTTTATACGAACGAATTGAGTTCTATCTGTGTGATAAGATGCAAGCCACTTAAGTAAGCTAAGATGAAGACCAATGGAGCCCAGCTTCTTAAGTACTACTGCTGACTCTATCGAACGCTTGCGAAAAGTCGGTGTGTATGACATCGATCAATATGACTTCATTGTTAGCCTGATTTAAGACAAAATTTGCGAATAAACCTAAACTCGTAACAGTAGATCTACCCTCAACAAAGCCGTGCTGATAAGGCGATATGAGATCTGAAACTTGGAACAAAATCAAACCAAGACGGCGGACCACTTTCAATGCGTCTGCCCAGCCTTCGCTCGAATCAGGCTTGAGATCTTTGGTACTCATATGTTAAGAGGCAACCACCCTGGCACCACAAGATCTACTCAGATTTCTTTGGAGGTCGAGTAGATTTAAAGAAAATTAAAAAGGGAACCCGAGTGCAGTACAAGGGGCTTAATTGTGTCTGAATGCTGTACTTGCTAGTCTGTCCCGACAAAAAAAAAACCATGAACCAGTTTTTCAAAGATTTTATGTGTACTAGAGATTTTGTAGATCGGGCGATAATTTAGTACATCTGAATTGCTTGCAGACTTATGAAGGTGTGACAAAAAATTGTTTTCAAATTAGCGAAAAATTTCAAAAAAGCAGTGATTCGTTAAAGATGGCAGTTAACGGTTGGCCTAACCATGTAGCACAGATTTTTAATAATACGAGAATAGGAATATAGGAGAGAAGACATCTCCTCCAGGAGTTGGGTCATTTGCCAAGTTCGAAAGTCCCCCTAGTACATCATGAAATCAGAGCTCGAAACCCTTAAATGCCCGTGAGCTTTTGAAAGTGGTATTTTCTATTCCATTACCAGATTCAGAAACATAAGCAGAACCAAAAAAATTTGCAAAAAGGGTACTAATTTTTTGTATGTCCGATTGATTTCTTTTCTCATTGTCAACTTGAACTCGCCTCTGAAAATATAAACGTTTAAGGCATAAATGCCTTTAAATATCCATAGTGCGTGGTGCATAGTTCCTGGCGGGCGGAAGCAAACTTTTTTCTTTGGCGGCCATTCCGGAAAAATTCAGAGTAAGCTTCAATAACTTCTAGTAAACGACTCAAGCGGTTTAATAGCGTCTCGCCCCTCGGCAGGCAATGGCAAGCCTCCGAGTGTATTTCTGCCATGAAAAAGCTCCTCATATAAAATATCCTTCGTTCGGAGCTGGCTTGAAAATGTAGATCCCTCCATTTGTGGAATAACTGCAAGACGCCAATTATACATATACACAATATATGTATGTATGTGTGTGTATGTATTGCAATATTAACAATTTT
>JAYXIM010032932.1:0-32426 GCA_037575425.1 Anastrepha fraterculus
TGCGGTTTCGTCCTTTTTAGTCTTCTCGTGAGGTCATAAGTTACAAGTAGTTTGGCTGCTTCATCATTGATGTGCTGCTGAAGTCTCTCTTTATGTTTATTTGCGAATTTTTGTATGGTATCCGTAATGGTGTCTATATTAAGATCGTTATGTAGATTGCAATTACGAATGTACCACGGCGCTAATACTGCAGTATCATCGGCAAATGTTGCAGTTGTTGTATTGCTGCATGTGGGTATATCGTTAGTATACAAGAGATACAAAACTGGCCCGAGTACACTGCCTTGCGGGACACCTGCATTAATATCTTTCAGTTCTGAATAGACATCTACTTGCTTTATTCTAAAGTATGTGCTCATTAAGTAGGATTTTAAAATGTTTGAGTACTGGACTGGCAGAACTGCTTGAAGTTTATGGATTAGTCCCTCATGCCATACTTTATCAAAAGCTTGCGATACATCCAGGAATACCGCAGAACAGATTTGTTTTTCTTCCAGTGATTTTTCAATCGTTGAGTGCTCATTTCGAAAACCAAATTGATGGTTTGGTACAAGGCATTTTGCATCTAACAATGGTTTTAATCTTTTTAGCAAGATTTTTTCAAAAAGCTTAGATAAAATTGGTAACAACGATATTGGTCGGTATGATGTCACATGGTGTGGTGGCTTTCCTGGTTTTGGAACCATAATAACTTCCGCTATTTTCCATTGTTGCGGTACATATTCTAAACGAAAGGCAGCATTAATCAACTGTGTCAATTTGACAATAGCATTATTGGGCAATTCTTTTAATATTTTCCCTGTTATAAGGTCATAACCGGGTACTTTTTTGCTATCTATTTTATTTTTAATAGTGTCCTTTACCTCTTTAAAGGAAGTCAAGGGGATTTTATCGATTTTTTGTCGAATAGGATGAGGTATATTTTCTAATTCATCTCCTTCGTTAGGGTGAAAAATGTTTTGAAGATATTCGGCAAATCGCTCAGCTTTTTGTTCATTACATTTGGCCCAGCTGCCATCATAATTTTTTATTGGTGGGGAATGCACAATAGGCCTTTTCAAGGTTTTAGTTGCCTTCCAAAGTGAATAGTCCGTACGTTTATCGCTCGTTAAATTTTCTAGAGCATATCTAATGGAGTCATTTTTAAGTTGTTTTATTTCTTCTTTTAGTTGTGTATAGAGTTTCTTGAGTTTGGCTTTGTCTTGTGGTGCTCTGGTTTCTTGCCATTTTCTTCTCAATCTACGTTTATTTTTTATTAGCATTAAAATCTCCCTCGGATAACTATTTCCTTTAAGTCTTCTTTTTATTTCCGGTGTGCATTGCCAGGCCGCTTGTTGGATAATTTTGATATATTTTTCGATTTCTTCGTCTAATTTTTTTCTCGATTTTATGGAAGCATTCAGATTTATATTTTCCTTTAGAATTAATTTAAAACTTTGCCAGTCGGTTTTATGATTTATGTTTATTTTTGATATTAAGTATTCGCTTAAAGTGAATACAATTGGTGAGTGATCAGAATTTAAATCAGCGCTTTCTTCTACTTGTAGAAAGTTGCAACTGATATTTTTTACTATGAAAAAGTCTATTAAGTCTGATCTGAGGGCCAGTATGTTGGACTCCCTGATGAAAAAGTTTCGCAATTATACTGGTTTATTGAGGGTCATATGTGAGGAAAAAAACTCACTCAACTCTACCACCTCACAAGTCTTCTTAGATCAACAATCAACCGCATTCACCTGATAAGGCTCTGGCTGACTTTTTTTGTTTTCAGAACTCAAATTACCACTTCCTGGTATTCATTGCTTTCAGTTGTTAGAAGACATGAAATAGAAAGAGCGTCGAGCATTCGAAAGGATTGCGAAAAACTTTTTTATAATTGGATTATTCGTTGGTCGGAAGATGGCCACTTCGATGGTAATAACTAGAAAACATTTAGTGTTTAATAAATATAATAATGAATAAAAAAAAAATACGAAATACTTAAATTACTACTCAGTAAAGCGCAGAAAAGATCGAGCTCCATTTCTTCATGTGTTATTTTGAAAACCCTTTGTCCCCAATACGATATACGAAGGTCTCAGAAAGTCCTTTGGACTCCTCACCATTAAATTTCCCAACTCGTAGCTATGTTTACCGGCCACTGGACTATCGGCCTACACGCGGAAAAGCTAGGGTTACCATTTAACCCCCATTGCAGAAGCTGTGTGGACCTTTCAGAGACGGAGACTGTTGAGCACTTTCTCTGTGAATCTCCGGGTTTGGTAGCTAGACGAATAAAATCATTGGGTTCTGCTTTCTTCGACAGTCTGGGGCAGTGCACCTGCTGTAGATATTTGATTGTTGGAGGTCTCATAATTTGCCGAATACGATGGATGTGGGAGCAGTCCGAAGTTCAATTCATGTATTAAATGCGCAACTAAGTTCCCGCTGTTTGTCAATAGATGCCGCCAGCAGTGGGTGCAGTGGGTATCAAAACGGCGCTTTAGTGCTACTTGAGGAGTGCCAGACCGGCCCTTCAACCATTTCACCTACCTGGGTTAACAAATAACGCAGTTAAAACGAAGTACATGGCCCGACCCAGCTCCGGTTTAAGACATTATGACTTACTGATCGGATACTCTGCATTCGAGAGTGTACGAGAATTTACCTATCCGGGTATCAAAATAGCAGCCAATAAGTCTTAGTTTTCCAATTTGAAGCTGCTTACGTCGAAATTATTATCCCGCGACCAAGAGTTAAGAATATACAAAACCTTTACCCAAAACCTTGAGGTAAATTCGGGGCACCTGTGGTTGCGAACTGTGGATGCGAAAAACTAATGACATTAATCAGTAGAAAATAAAGAAAGAGAAATATTGCGAAAAATATATGGACCTGTAAGCCTGCAAGACGGTACCTATCATATTAGATATAATCAGGGGCTGGAACTATTAGTAAAAACCGAAACTGTAAAAAGATTTATAAACTCTCAGAGGATAAAGCTCAGACACGTGTTTAAAATGCCCAAGGGGAGAACAACTGGAAAACCAGTTGAATTACGCCCTGCTGGAGGCCGAAGAAGAGGGCGCGCCAGATAAAGATGACTCGAAGACGTCCTTGAAAAGCTTAAGATGTACATTGAAAGGCTAGACGTGCGGCGGTGGAAAGAGGTAGCCTTAGATAGAGATAGATGGCACGAGTTTGTGTATGAGGCAATAGTTCACCAAGAACTGTGATGCTAAGAAAAAGAAGAAAAAGTATAATATTTTGTATTTCTTTGACAAGTTCCCTGTACTTTTTTGACAGAATGTATACAAACACAAATATATGCAAAGGCGAGTGTTGCAATGCTTTTGCTTGCTTCTGGAAAAAGTTTAGTTAAAGACAAGGAAAGTGTTGCATAATGAAACATTACAAAAGTGAATGTTAGGCTAAGCTAAGGCAGCGCAGAAGTCAGCAAAAATTAACGAAACTCTTTTTGGCAACAAATTTGCTGGCTGGAAAGAAAGTTAAACCTGTTTATGCTCTGCTTATGGTGTAGCTATAGTTTTGTGCTTAGCATAATTTTTTGAGATTTGTTGTAAAGCGTCGTTCAAAAGTTTATTTCCTGTATTTTTTCTGTCAAGTCGACAGATTCACAATCTTTTACGATAGAACAACGCGTTCAAATTATTGAAATTTTTATAAAATAGGTCGATTTTTAAGAGCAACATAGGTATAGCAAAATTCGTCATTTGTGGAACAACATCAAGACGCACACCACAAATAGGAGGAGGAGCGCGGCAAAACACCTATCCGAAGTGTTCGCGCCAATTTTTATTTATTTATTTTTAAATCGTCCGAATGAGTCGCCAAAGCAAAAATTGGTAAAGAAATTTCATAAAACAGGTTCTGTCGAAGACGAAAAAAGCATCCGCAGACCAAAATCTGGACGTTCAGTTTAGTGTGGTTTTTAGACTGGTATAATAATTGGCCTGTTTTTCATCGAAGAAGAAAATTAAAGCTCTTTTACCGTAAATGGACATCGTGAGTGGCAACTCATTCAATCTCTTCAATCTTTTGTGGCCTGAGCTTGAAAGTATATACATAGGCGATCTCCAAAGGATGGAGTCACAAGTCACACAACACGGGCAAACATTGCGTTATTGCGTTCTAAGTTACCCGTTCGATTACTTTCACGTAATTGACGTAAACTGACCACTTATATCATGTGATTCAACTCCACCAGACTACTTTTTGGAGGATTTTTGGAAAAATGAAGTCTATGTGAATAAGTCTGAATAAGCCAAGAACGATTTCAGGGCTGAAACATAATATTCGGATCGAGATTGCTGAACTCAATGCGATAATGAGTGGGCGAGTCCTTGGCAATTTTAGTTCTCATATGACAGCCTGTAGATGTGCGCATGGAGGACATTTAAACGATGTCATTTCGTATTTTGAATCTATCTGAAATCGTAACTCCAAAAGAGAAATGATGTCGTCACAATCCGGGTGAGACTCTTTTTCAAACAGTTTTTGAAACGATGACTGAATCAATGCATCGCATTTTTCAGATCGATACTTTTTTTATTCACACAGTGAGTTTTTTACGAGCAACAATGTGACTTAAGTGGATTTTTTTAGTTTAATTTAGTAAGCCTTATAACGTTTTGATCCATAGGCCATCATAAAGCCGTACAGTTTGGAGGAGAGTACTTTACCGATATTTGGCCGTCGTAGCTCTTCAACTCGGCTTCTTCGAGATGGCATGGAGCATTGTCCAGAAAAAGAAGATATAATAAGAATAAATACTTTTTGCGTAAGATTTCGCATCTGAAAGAATTTTTATCTGTTTATTTAGGCAATTTTTGATAAAAAAAGGGTTATTTGTTTTGACAAATAAATGAACATACAAATAGAACAAATGTTCCGTGAAACCATTCTTCAAATAAAGGTAGCATACGCCACATACAGAAAAATCACCAAACCAGCAACAAGTCAGTCTTGAGAGAGCGAAAGAGTTGCTTCGCTTGGTTATTAGCGGCCAATTTCCGAACATTGTGTTTTTTGACGAGAAAACTTTTCAAATTGAGCAATTCGTAAACTCCCAAAACGATAGGGTTTATTTGACCGACCGTTCATACCAGAATTTGAGTCATCGATTGGCCACCAGAGACAGCGCCCGCCACAGGTAATGGTTTGGGTCGCTGTCACCGCAACTGGGCGCTCTCCAATCATTTTCATCGAGGCTGGCGTCAAGGTAAATACGAAATGCGAAATATTGTCAGGAAAGTATTCTGGAGGTGGCTTTGAAGTCGTGGGCAGACAAACATTTCCGTGGCAGACGTTTCAACAGGACTCGGCACCGTCTCACACAGGCTGAGTGAACCAAAAATGGCTTAAAAACAACGTTCCGAACTTTAAAACGTCTGAAATTCACCACATGCGAGTCCGATGGACTATTCTCTTTGGCCCATTTTGGAGAGCAAGGTCCGAACTAAAAGTCTCAAGGCGCTGAAAAAAGCGATTGTCCGCGAGTGAGCCAAAATGCCTGCAAGTCACGTTCGGACAGTTTGCGATTCGTTTCTGGACCGTCTCAAGGCCATAACTAAGGCAAAAGGTAGTCATATCGAGCAAAAGTAAATTAACTCTCGGTTTTGCATTATTTTCACACATTTTTTACTTTGAATTAAATGAAACTAATTGTCCAAACTAAATTTATGGCCTTTTTAATTGGTTACACTTCGAGTGCCGGGTTCTCTACTTTAGGATTTCCAGCAGCATTTGCACAAGCAAGGAACGTCATTATTTCTTTATTGATCTTATGCCCCCGAACCGAGGTTTCTTTTGAGCGCACATGAGTTTTATCTCGTAAGAGTTTCCGAGATAAGCCAGACTCATCGACTTTGTATATTTGCTCTTTTGTCGAACTTAAATCCATAATTGAGTGGCTCAGTGCCATCCTTGCCTAAGCCTCAATTTAGTCATTTCCTAATAATTAGTGACAAAGTTAATAGGTAATTAAAAATTAAACAGCCGTTTTAGGAAGGTTTGAATCATTTAATTAGATGTCAGCCTTGTTTCGTTCAAAAATTAGGGATGTACAACTTTAGCACGGATAGTTTGGAGTATTTCTAAGTAGTGTCGCATAATAACTCCATATATGAAATTTTGAGGGTTAGGCAAGGATGGCACTGAGCCACTCAATTCTGTTGTTAAATTTCTTATTTGTGATTTTCGGAAATGTGAAAACGTCGTTGTATAGATTGTAAAGGCAGTAAGAGTGAACGAAAGCAGGGAGAATATGATGCTGGAATGGGAGATTAGATGTAAGTTAACAAAACAAATTAAAAAAAATCATTTGAGTTCCTGCGAAATGCTCTTGAAAGTTTAAATTCGTTTTTCTCAAACTACTTTTTCCGGCACGGCTCATACAGTTGTTAATTTTTTATGATGCGGTTTTTTTTTAATATTAAAAAGTGTTTTTCTACAGATTATCCAGCCGGAGTTTTGATGTTTTTATTAAAAAATTTATAAATTTAATTAAAGTGTGACATTTATGACGTAAAACGTATACTTTTTTAAAATTCCGTAAATTGCAAAATTTTTCGAAATTCCAAAGTCTGGTTTGACAGACTATAACTACAATTTTTTTTTAATGTAAGATTTTTTTTTAATTTTTAAAGATCATCAACATTTTAAGGAGAAATTATGCAGACCATGGAGAAACTTTTTTTTTCATTGCACTTTGGGTGACGTGATTTTTTATATACTAATTTTTGTAAAGAAAATTAAAATAAGTTTTTTTATAAAGTTTAAGTACTAATAAACAATGTATACAATTTGTTTATATTTATTTCTACTTTTATCCCTTCTAAAAACAGTTTTTCTTTTAGCGCATTTTTGGCGCTGCTGGACGTATGTGACCTCTTAAAGGAAATTCGCGCATTTGTTTAGAATGTAAGCAGCGTAAATTTTCTCTTTGCGATTATGAATCCGAACTGTCATTTCGTCAGTAAATGAGTTAGACGGTACTTCCCCTAAATTCATTCAGCTGATTCTATTAAAAAATGCCGTTACCAGAATGACCTCGGCGGTACTTCCCCGAGCTTTATTCTCAAAAATACAACCTGAAAAAGCAAAAGAGAAAGACAAAAAAAATATTGCAAGCATCGAGATATACATTTTCTAATGTCGCAAGTATTGAGTTCGCAATGAAAAAAAAATTGTGTCGCAAATATCGAGGTGTTAGTACAGTTTCATTAGTAACTGCGTCATCTCTATGCTAGAAAGCAGGATCATCAAAACTAATATCAAGATAACCAAGAAGGTCCACAGGGGCACTCCACAGGGGGAGTATTATCTCCACTTCTTTGGTTATGCGTTATTAGCAAAGTCTTTGCAAATCTTAATAGAGGTGTAGTAAAAGCGGTGGCGTACACTGATGACGTGGTGCTAATGGCGTTCTAAAACGATCAATGGTGATCATTTGAAGGGAATTAGGCGAGCTTCACTCTTGAGCCACACGCTTTGGCCTAAGTTTAAACCCGTGTAAAACAGAACTCTTTACCACCAGATATGTACAAGGTACCATCTTTTACCCTACCAAATATCAACGGACAAATCTTCTCACTCTTACCCAGTGCAAAGTACTTAGTGGTAATTCTGGATGGGGTCTTCAACCTAAACATACATTGTGGTTGTACAAGGCGGTTATATGACCAATTTTACCGTATGGTTCGATAGTTTGGTGGAAAGCTCTAGGGAGAGATTACAATACCAAATTACTCGACAGAATACAAAGATCAGCATATGCAATAACTGTCGGTACAATCAGATCTTGTCCTAGGGAGGCTCTCAATGTATTGACACACGTTATTCCAATAGACCTACATATAAAGAAGACGGCAACCATTAGTGCATTTAGGGTAAATGAAGCGGGTCGCTGGAAAGAAAAAAAACTTATGGTCATGTCAGTTTATTATTGCGACACACTCATTTAACCTCGGTGAGGACTGACTACATCGTCTCAACGGTAACTTTCAACTGGAATTTTGCCACTAAGCAGGAATGGAATAAGGGATTCTCACTAAACAGCTTCGATACTACAGTCTATACAGATGACAATAAAATGGATTGTGGTATTGGAGTAGGTATAATTATATTCTCACAGAATTGAAAAATCTGTGCGTCTCCCTAATATCAGCGGTGTCTTCCAGGCGGAAGTACTGGCAATTGGGGAAGCATCTATGCTACTAATCACAGATTTCTCTTTTAAGGGCAATGTCGCTATTCTTTCAGATAGGCAGGCTGCAATGGATTCAGCTACAACAACCTCTAAAGTGGTGGAGCAAAGTACGAATAGCTTTACCACCTTGAGTGAAAACCATAAAGTTACCTTAATCTGGGGCCCGGGACACCGGTACATTGAAGGTAACGAAAAAACAGATGAACTGGCAAGAAGGGGATCTGCCTTGAATAACATTCTTGCAGTACCGGTATTCACACCATTAGGTGCAGTCAAGAGTACAATTTCCCTAAAATACCTTCGAAGCGCGTATTGTAGATGAAGAGACCAGACGAAATACAAAATTAGCAGGACGTTATGGCCCTCCCACAACCTCAAGCAATCGTCGACATTAATGAACATGAAACAAAGGGACGCCTGTAGACTAAGGGCAGTCATAACTGGCAGGACCGAATGTTAACCCTGGGCAAACCGCTGTGCTAGAGTCTCGAACAACTGTCTGACTTAGACGTCAACAGCCTAATAAGGTTGCTAAACCGCACAGACTCGATATAGTCTTGCTGTAAATAAATGTTAAACAAGTTGGAGGATGGGGCAACAAAACGGTCCGGAAGCGCTAGTTGGATTCTGGATGAATCACCACTCTAATCCATCTACCAATCGAGGTGTGCAAGAATCGAGTTTCTACTGTATTTAAAAATTAAAACAAATTATGGTGCTGCACGATGGGCGGCTGCATCAGGCGGTGTGACGGTGTAACGGTGTTTTCTAAGTATGATGAACTTGTCTTCCTACAGCTCTGCTTCTTCCGCTATTACAAAGTGCATGAAGTGGAGTGCGCCGCTGATGACAAAGTAAGGTTTATGGCGCATCAGATTGCGTATCAAAAGCGGGCGATTACTTACAACTGCTTAATCAGCACCGAATTACATACATTTTTACTTACATATATACAGTGCACAGCATAAATCTTGATACCCTACCATTGCTAAGTATAATTTTAAGAAATGTCACACATTATTATAGATTCTAAAAAGCTTTGTTAATATACAGTTAGTAACATGAATAAGTATACAGGAACCTGATTTATGGAATCGTTTGACGCTAACGCTTTCTTTAATATGTCATCAAAATATTGCACACATGGTAATTGTGTACTGGGATAAGCTTTCATATGCGCCTTAATTTAGTTGTAAATTTTAGGTACCGTTATCCACGCTTTCCTTTGTATTTGATGCCAGCGAAATTTATGTCACAAAAGTTAAGTTGTTCAGTTAGCAAAACATTTACTTTTACGTATTGATTAAAAAAGTTAAAGCTATTAAAAGGAAATAATTAAAGTGAGTATAAAAATTTAGGGAAGTATGTTTTGTATTAATTTTTGCGACATTTTTTGTAATGGAACCAAAAGGAAAAGAGCTTTCTGATGATTTAAAAAAAAACTGATTATAAAATATCGCAAGGAAAATAAATAATTGCGAGAAATCGGTCGATTGATAGATAGGAGTTTTGCTACAGTTCAAAAGATTGTGAATAAATATAAAAGTGCGGGAAGCACCACTAATAAAGAGCCTTGTGGGCGTCCGCCGATCTTAAGTCCCAGAGAAAAAAGCTTATTCGTACGGAAAATCAGGACAAACCCCAAAATAAGTGCCCCCCAATTGAAATCTGAAGTTGAAAATGAGACTGGAAAACAATTTAGCACCCAAACTATTGGCCGGGCTTTGCATAGTGCTGGTTATCATGTGCGCAATGTTGGGGAAAAGCCCTTCTTGAGTAGTGTCAATCGGAGTAAACGGATTTCATTGGCAAAAGATCATGAAAAATATAACCAAACGTTTTGAAACCAAGTCATATTTTCTTCTGAGTGTAAGATCAGTATCTGTGGTTCTGACGGCCGTGAAAAAGTTTGGAGAAAAGTTAACGCGGAATTTGATCCAAACAATATGACCGGCACTGTGAAGCATGGAGGGGGCTCTGTGATGGTTTGGGTTGCTGCAAACAGGGTTGGAAACTTGGTATTTATCGAAAATATTATGGACCGATATGGTTACTTAAATATTTTGAAAAATATTTTAAAAGAAAGCGCTACAAAATTGGACTTTGGAGCAACGTTTATCTTTCAGCAGGATAATGACCCCAAGCACACATCCAACATTGTACGAGAGTGGCTATTATACAATCGAAAACAGTTGAAAACACTGCACCAGTCCCCGGATACCAACCTAATCGAACATTTATGGGAACATTTAAAGCGGCAAATACGTAAATATCCTATTAGAAATAAGGAGAAACTGAAAAACGTCCTTCAAGAGGAATGGAATAAAATACCAACAGCTATAACTGACAACTTGGTGAAATCAATGCCATCACGACTTAAAGCGATTGTAAAGTCTAATGGTAATCCTACCAAATACTAGGATTTGATTTTGATTATGTTTTTGATTTCACAAATTAATAATATGTTGAGCTGTATACTTACTTTTGAGACATGCATTTTTATAAAGTTTAATATAAAAAGCTAAAATTTCGTTCCTTTTTAAAATTTTATCATTATTTAGATTAAATATGATTTTTGTATTTCATTCATGTAACTAAAACAAAGTTTTGTTATAACTTAGGTTGTTTGAAGGAATCGATTGGGGGAAAATTGAAAATGTGTCCGGTGTATACTTACTTCTGTTACTTACTGTATGAATAAGAAACTTTGTACGCATTCGTAATCAAAAAACAAAAAGGATTAACTGTGTCTGCTGCTTCAACAACGGCAAGCAAAAATGTAACTGTAAGTAAAAAATTCGTACAGCAAAAGTATTGATACGCTCGCACTTTGAAGTAGCCAGTGCGCGAAATAACGGTAGTTTTGATTTGGGATGCTTCGAAATAATATCTGTTGGCAGTCTATTTTCAGTATAACTGATGAAGTTCATTTATTCGCATTTGTATTTACTTGTTTTTATTTTTTATTTATGTGTCCAATGATGTCTCGAAAAGAATTAACAATAGAGGAGAGAAAATACGCACGCATAAAGATAGAAAATCAAACTCAGACACCAGTAGGAGTAAAGCAAATTGCAGCACGTAAACAAAGATTGAAAAAAGAGAAAAGGACTGAAAATACCCAGAAATCAGGCCGCTCTAGGAAGTAAGCTGAGAGAGATGAACGCCTTGTCATTGCGAGGATCAATCAAGAAAAAAGAATATAAGGCACGTATTGCCTGAAAAGAGCCCTGGGTCAGTGTTACCAATACCAATATATAATAGGCTCGAATTTGCCAGAACTTATCAACTCAAAGAATTTGACTTCTGGGACAGAGTTGTTTTCCCCGACAAATCTAAATATAATATTTTCGGATAGGATGGGCGACTTAAAGTGTAGAGGAAGCGAAATGAAGAGTTATACCCAAAAAATACAATTAAAACGGTCAATCATGGAGATGGAGGCTTCATGGCTTGGGGTTGCATGTCTACGTCAGGTGTTGGCGATCTTGTTTTAATTGATGAAATAATGGCAAAAGAAGTATATTAAAAAATCGATCAAAAAATCTTACTAGGGTTTCAGGAATATTTCCAACCATAACCAGTGAGATTATGGAAGAAGCTCTGGGATTACTCAGCGATTGGACCATAGGCTGTGATTGAAGTGTAAACCCGAGCAAAACTGAACTGATGCTATTCACTAAAAGAACCAAGATATCAAACGTTAATCTCCCAAGATTAAACGGCTCTAGTCTTATGCTAACCCAACAGGCAAAATACTTGTGTATCATCTTAGATCGCAAACTCAGCTTCAGATCAATGCACTAACACAGCTATTACCATTAGACTTACATATAAAATCAGGCCCTACTTCCAGCGCGGTGAGACTCAGAGACGTAGGAAGCTGGACAACAAGATTGTATGGTCACAGCAAGATCCTCCTACAGGGACCTTCGCTGCTCAAAAACAAATCAGACTACACAGTCCCCGACCTTAAATTTCAAGAAAGACTTTACGGTACGTTTACTTCCATAATTGGAAGATCCAATCGAAATCTACACTGATGCTTCTAAGATGAGCTGTGGTGTGGAAGCTGGCTTCCGCTCAAACTATCTGAGTCAATTCGACTTCCTGACTATGCTAGCATGTTCCAAGCAGAACTTTTAGCGATCAGAGAAGCATGCAAGTCACTAAAACTCTACACGGAAGTTGGTGCGAGAGTAGTATATTTTCAGACAGTCAAGCAGCTATAAAGGCCTTAGATTCCAACTCCATTTCAGTCAAACTAGTCTTACAGTGTAGAGAGGAATTAGAATTGCTTAGTCATTGGCTTGAAATTACTCGGATATGTGTTCTAGGTCATAGGAACATAGAGGGTAATGAGATATCAGATGAGCTAGTAAGAAAAGGTTCGACACGAGACATTGTTGTGACTACCCCATTCACTACAGTAAAAACATCCATTGCGTCACACTACTATGCTTTACCCGAAAGAAGGTGGAAGCAATCAACTCCATGTACGTGTATTACAACAAAAACGCATGACCGTTGTACAAAATCCAAAGATGAATTACCTATTAGGATGCTCTCGCTCAAACATTTCACGCATCACTGCAACCCTTACAGCTCACAGGAAGGTAGAGGATCATGCAGCGAGACTCAATCTTCCTTTCAATCCCATCTGCAGAAGCTGTCAAGCGAAAGGGTTAAAGAAAAGTCTTTTCCACTACTTATGTGAATGTCCAGGGCTAGATAGGGCAAATTAATGACATCTCAGATATCGAGATAACGAATTTACTGCTATACCTGGATCTCACCAAATGGATCTTACTTATACTTATACATAGTGAAGATGTGGCTAATATATAAAGCACCTCATTTGTTATCAAGGCCTCCACAAGAGCCCAGATATGAATCCTATAGAGCATTTATGGCATCATTTGCAGAAACGATTAAGGAAATACCGCACAACTTCCAAAAATCTGCTTAACAGTTTGCTTCAAGTCGTATGCCAAAATATAAACTCGGATTATACAAAAAACTTGATTCACTTAATGGCTGACCCAATGAAAGAGGTTATGCGATTACAAGGATATCCTACTAGATATTAAATGCAATTTTTCTCGAATTATTAGTAATTTTTTTCATACAAAAATACTTTTGCTGGGCTACTCAACACTTTTGCTTTGCGAATTTTCAGTGTTCCTATGTTTTTTTTCTTGTTTGAGAATAAATTCAATTGTTCCCGTGTGAAATATAAGAAAATATTATATTTTATAATATATTTTATATATTCGTATATTTTACACGGGAAGAACTGGATTTATTTAATGTTTAATAAAATATTAAAATAATCAAAAACTTTTGCGATCTTTTTTTTAAATATCTTCGAAGTAGGATAGGGTATCAAAACTTCTGCTGTTCACTATACATATATATATATACATTTCAGGGCCCATTCATGTTTGGATTTTTACTGCTATACAACCTTTGCGCGCACACTGCCGCACGTGGAGGGAATGGCAAAGTTCAACTTGCATCGAGAATTAAATTTGTTTATGGCTTTCCATTGTCTTGCCTATCTCTGGCCTTGTAGTAGGTGGCATGGCGCTTACTTGTGTATGCATCTTGGCATAAATGAGATGCGCTGCATGTAGATATTGGTAATAGCTGCTAACCGTTGTCTTGCAAAGGCAATTTCATACACAAATCCAAATGCAAATGAGAAGTCAAAGTCAGTGGCGAGAAACCTGCTTAAGTTTCACCTCTTCCTCTATCCTCCTGCGCTCGTTCTCACCCACTACTACCGCACTTGGCTCACCTAGAGCAGTGTTTGCCGTTTGTTGTTGCTCTGCTTTTTATTGCTGCAAGTTTGTCACTCTTGTTGCTGCTGTTAGCTCACAGCTCCCCATTCATCACTCACTGCCCGCTGCTTATCTGGCAAGTTGCACCATTTTCCACTGCTTGAAGATTATGCAAATTCAGTTTAGTCAAGCACGCGCTAAATGCAGCAGCGACAAGAACAACAAAAACTCAACTTGGATAAGCAGAGTGTAAGAATGTTGTGTTGTTGTAAACATCAACAACATTGCAAGTCACCATTCTAACTGCTCCAGCTGCTATTGCTGTTACTGTTGCTGCAACACTTGAAAGTGCCGCCAAGTTTTGCACAACTTTGCATAGCCTAACGAATGCAACGTGGAGTGGCATTGTCAGAGGGTGCGGCGATGGTAGTGGCGGCGTGGCAGCAGTGGCAGCAATACGCGATTTGGAGTGTTGAAGCGGTTCTAGTTTTGCTGAATGAAATTTTGCTGAGTATTTTGGTTGGTGTAAATGCTGCATTTGCAATTTGCATTCACTTTGAAGAAATAAAAAGAAATAAAACAACAACACTGGCATTGGGAGCAATGTAAATTTTGTAGCAAAATGAAAATAAAAACAATCAGAACATACATAAATGCATTGAAACCGGCATAACAAGTGGGTTAACGAGTGGTAGAATCAGTGGCAGTCGCAGTGTAAGATAAGTGAAAACAAAGAAACGGTAAAGAAAAAATTAAGAATAATCGGAGATAAAACGATAAAAATCGCGGTAAAAGTACTTTTTTGACTGCTACTGAATATGTAAGGCAACATATAAAAAAAGGTCGAGCCAGGGAGCACCAGAAGATTTGGTGTCTCCTAAAACACTCAGGCTAAAAAGGCCATTGTATTTAGGCAACATATGGAATAATAGGCAAAATATGAATTTGACTTGAATTAAAGTTTTGGTTTACTTTACCCACAACGCTCCATTACGATTGTTTATGTAACTATAATATTTTTAAAGCAAAAAGACGGCATCTGGAAATAGGAAAACCCGCTTGTGATCTTCGAAAAGCCAATGCATACTCAGGGAGCCGTGTCATCATTCGTCCACTTTTCTTCCAAATTGCTGCTGATAACGCAATTTCTATCAACGGTGAGCGCTACAGAGGCGAGTCGACATACAGGTAGAACCTGACATTGACATGGACGATCTAGGTCCTGGACCATCAAAAAAGTCAAGACTTGAATAATAAATAAAAAATTAGTGGAATATAAAAAACAACGTGCTGCAGACTCTACTTCTTAGGTGGTGCGAAAAGGAGTCTCAATAACTTATATACGAGTAAAATATGAATATAATTGCGTTCAAAATTAACAATACAATAATACATAACAACATCACTAAGAAAAGTAGATAAATGACGCTTATGCGCTTCGCTAATGCAGTGGTTGCTCCGCTTAGCAGCTCAAAATCATAAGACTAAATAAAGATAGCGGGAAAAACTTATAGACAAAAATGATCACAAAAGAATGCTCTACAAAGAAGCTCGGATGTATATTTTCCATAAAATCAATAAAAAAAAGTTATTACGCTTGAAAACAATTCATCCCTTAATTTTTCGCGTAATTTCGATTATAACTTTTTTATTATTAATTTTAGAATAAAAGGTTTTGAATGAGATAATATTATTATCTACAAAAAACTATCTTACAAAATTTTCGAAACTCTTAGAATTCACGAGATAAACGCAAAAAACCAGTTGCACCCTTATTTCTAAGATGGCGGCCGCGGGACACAATCCCCGACCCCAAAAACTCAAATTTAAGTTCACGGTGATGAGTTGTACATAATAAAACCATAAACTCGCATACTCCTAAAATTACTTACTTGGCTATTTGTTGGTCTCTTTTTACTGGACTATCAGCGCCATTCGAATTTTATGTGAGGTGCCGTAAACGATGACTAAACTATGAGAACAATCCATTGATGATTCAGGCACTTAAAGTGAACATCGAGCAAGCCATTCATGAGATACAGCTAGAAACCTTCATAAAAATTTTGAAAAACTGGGTTAGCAGGAGGCGCTACTGTGGTGGTGATGGTTGTGGTGGCGGTGATGTGTGTGACACAGCCCAGATCCAATTAACAAAAAAAAAAAAAAAAAAAAACAGTGGTGTATCAAATTTGCAGAAAAACTACTTTTTATTTGTTGGGCCATTTTGATTTGACTATGAAACTGGATATGTCGTCTATTTTCTTTTCTGCAATTTCTTTCAAGTTAACTAACGAGAATTCTCCCGGCATTCTATGTCTGCAAGCGCCCAATCTTGGGCACCGACAGAGATAGTGAAAGATTTTTTCCTTAGATTCTTCTTGATTGCAGCTTCTACATCTATTGTTGTACCACCACCCTAACTTCCTGGTATAATCTCCCACGGAGCAGGGACCGGTTCTTGTAATTGTGAATATGTCTGCTAGTGGCTTTCTTAATAACTCTTCAGTTCTAAATTTGTTGAAATTGAGCCACGTTTGTTTAGTTATTTCGCAGGTATCCCTGTTAGTCCATCTGCTAGCGGCCTGTTGCTGTAATAGCGAGAAGATCTTCCTTTTGCGCACACCTTGGGGACAGTCTATTTTTACCGCTTCGGAGTCGTTATGGTGTGCGCTTTGTCTTGTGAGTTTATCAGCTTTCTCATTTAATTCTATATTCCTATGACCTCGTACCCAGATGGGAGTGATGTCTGTCGGGCGCGCTAAAGCATCGTCTTCTTTGCATTGTCTAACGATTTTTGAATTGGTTATAGGTGCTCTATCGATAACTAAATTTCTCTTATGTACGTAGGATATAATCTATAAAAATTATACCTCTTACACAAAAATTTTTGAAGAACAGGATTTAATCCTATAATAAAGAAGAAGAAGTAAATTGAAAATGAAAACAGCAGCTTCTTTCTACGTGAGCAGGAACAACAAGGTCTAATAGATTACTTACTGGAGAGCCCAATCGGGCATGCGGCAATCGAAACGACTCATAGATCTGGAACGGATAAAGGCAGTCCTTTACCTAATCAGAAAGGACTTTAACCTTTACACTGCACTACTAAGAGGACACTGTAAACTTAAATATCACATCAAAAAAATAGGTGTGATAGAAAACGATTCCTGTAGACTCTGCAAAGAGGCACAAGAAGCAGCAGAGCATGTTCTATGCGACTGCCCAGCAGTGGCACGACGCAGACTAAATTACCTGCGAAATGGGGCTATAGATCCAAACCTTCTGGTAGAAATTAAGCCTACAGCAGTTGTAGGATTTATTAATAGCCTAAAACTGTTCGAGTAGGCTGCATGGCTGCACAATAGATCTATTCAGGTCGCAGTGCACAAATAGGCAATCAATAATAATAATAAATTGAAAGTGAAATATTGAAGTTGGATCAGTGAGCAAAATATCACTCATCAAATACTGATTATAAATAAGCCAATTGTAAATTATTTTTAGAAAAATTTTAACCAAACACGAGTGGCGAGAAGTTTCAACTAAATTCAAATATCAAAAGCCGACTCACTTCAAACGCGTGAAAAAAATTTTGCAATTCGAGCAAATTACATTTCAGTACATTTCTATGTTTTTGTTTTTTTAATTTGGCGATGCAAAGCGAGTGTGCATTGGACTAGTACCTTAAAGCGGATAAACTTTAAAGGGTTAATACGAAGTTTTCACTATTTTCTAAAGAATTTTTTCAATATATAAATTGATTTTGGAGTATTTCACAAAACCAGCGCTCGGGGCTCCTGTCTTCATAATCAACATTGAAACAAAGAAAGAGAAAACAAAAAAATAAAAAATAAAAATAAATATATCATCAAAAAAATCTCAAGAGTTATTTTTTTTTTTCAAATATATGCTTATCTTCTTTCGATATTTAATATTTATGAAATTAAAATCTTATGTATTCCAGTTTAACTGGTGATTGAGGCTTTCTAGATCTCCCACCGACAATATCGGTGTAAACAACCGCGTCGCATGCTTGGCATACCCCAGCTGAAGATGTTAGGAATAGTCTAAATTTTCAAAAAAATTAAATTTTTCTTTAATTTTCTTAAAGTGCGATATCTTAAAAATATAGTTTGAAAATTTAAAGTGAATCCGATAAATACTTTTCGGTTATTCAACAATTAACAAAGGGCGCTCGAGCGCTCCGGAGCCGATAGCAAAATTTGAGATGCGTTTTTCTCAAAACTATGTTTTTTGAACTGGTCATCACTGTAACTTAAAAACCTCTTGATTTGAATTTCAATAAAATTTTCACTGCTTTTGAAAAACATAGTGCCTGATTAAAGGATTCTGTTAAAAAATTTCGATTTTTTTAAACAATTAATTCTCGGTTTTTTTCTCGAAAATCTGAAAAATATTTCCTGAGGCCGCCATATTGTAATTTTCAAACAAAAGGTTCGATCAGGCACAAGATTATTTATTATATATATATATATATATATGTAATTGGCGCTTACAACCTTTTTGGGTGTGTGGCCGAGCTCCTCCTCCTATTTGTCGTGCGCGTCTTGGTGTTGCTCCACAAATGGAGGGACCTACAGTTTCAAGCCGACTCCGAACGGCAGATATTTTTATGAGGAGCTTTTCCATGGCAGAAATACACTCGGAGGTTTGCTATTAACTGCCGAGGGGCGACCGCTATTAGAAAAATGTTTTTCTTAATTTTGATGTTTCACGGAGATTCGAACCAACGTTCTCTCTGTGGATTCTGAATGGTAATCACGCACCAACCCATTCGGCTACGGCGGCCGCTATTATTTATTAATAAAACTAATTTCTTTCAGGCACAATTTTTTATAAGAGAGTACAATTGCTGGCGTATGCCGATGATATTGACATCATCGGCCTTAACAACCGCGCTGTTAGTTCTGCCTTCTCCAAACTGGATAAAGAGGCAAAGCGAACTGAGCAGTAAAGTCCTCTCTCGACGAACAAAACTAACACTTTACAAGACTCTCATCATGCCCGTCCTAACGTATGGCGCAGAAGCTTGGACGATGACAACATCCGATGAAGCGACGCTTGGAGTGTTCGAGAGAAAGATTCTGCGTAAGATTTTTGGACTTTTGCACGTTGGCAACGGCGAATATCGCAGACGATGGAACGATGAGCTGTATAAGCTTTACGACGACATAGACATAGTGCAGCGAATAAAGATCCAGCGGCTACGTTGGCTGGGTCATGTCGTCCGAATGGATACAAACGCTCCAGCTCTGATGCGGTACCAGGTGGTGGTAGTAGAGGAAGAGGAAGGCTTCCTCTGCGTTGGAAAGATCAGGCGGAGAAGGACTTGTCCTCACTTGATGTGTCCACCTGGCGCTGGTTAACACGAGAAAGAAACGACTGTCGCGCTTTGTTAAGCTCGGCCAAAATCGCGTAAGCGATTATAGCGCCAATTAAGAAGAAGAATTTCTTTTATCCGATTGACTTAAAATGAATCTCCAAGGACTTGTAACGATCGCAAGGGACTTCTGGAGAAACGGGCTCCAGACAAACAGCGATAACTTCAAAAATTATTATTATTTTTTTATTTTTTTTATTTTGCTAAAGTCAAGTCGAAACATGAATGCCATGTTTTTATTTTTGTAAATAAAGCAACTGATTAGCAAAAAAAAATCTATTGAAAATCATCATTTTTTCGGGTCTTTGACTACCCCTAACTCCTCAAAGAAAGAGGCGAACAATGTGGATCGTGCGGTGAATGAGGGCAAAATAAAGTACCTGTGTCAATATACAAGAAGTCTTTGCATCTTGGACAATAAATACACGCACTTTTTTGCGACCAATCAAATGCTTATTTCGCGCGATCGACAGCTGTACCTTTCATATGCCGCTACAAAGAATTTTGTGACTTCATTTAAAAACGACTCGCTTGTGTGAATATGGCTACTCATTGATGACGAGTTAAATAGCAGAGTTTTATTTCTTAAAGTTTCTAAACCTTGTACTATGAATTTAGGATTTTTTTCGCATATTATCGCAATTTCGAAATTGGAGCATTGCAAAAAGGCAGCAACTTCTCCTGGTAAAAGGATATGAAAGTGTTAACACACCAAATTGGGGGGTGTAAAACTTTTATAAAAGCAACAATAGCAAAGCATAGTTACGCAAAAATACTGGCTACTAAAATAATAGCAACAATAAGCCATCACTGTAAACCAGAAGTGAGTACAAGAATTTATAGCCGTAAGCGGATAGTGTTGTTGCCTAAATTGTTAACAACAATACAGCAAAGCGGTAACTATCATAATCGAAGGTGCTAGAAGATAACAACAACATAATAAAAAGGAACAACAGCAACAATAAAAAGTAAATTTTATCACCTACAATGTGGCACTCAACACTTACCTACTCTACCTACAGATCAGCGAGCAACTTGCGTTTTACTGTCCGATTTTATGGGCAAGTGGCGTGTGCATAAAAAAACAAAAACAACAAAAAACTAAGAAAATGCAAAATAAAAAATAAAAAATAGAAAAATAAGAAAACGAAAAATATGATAGTTGTAATAGTAGCGTAAGTTGTCCGGGTGTAAGCACAGCAGTGAGTGCTCGTGTCGCGTAATAAACGCCAGAACAAATGCAACGCGTAAAATAGTAACAAAAAGCGACAAGTACGAGTATAATAATGGCGGAAACATAAAGCTGTTGGACGGATTGTTCAAAAGTAGATTCGCACACGCACTTAATTTTGAAACGATGCATTAAATATTTAAAGTGTTGAGAAGCATAAAAAGAAGGCCCGTAAAGAGGATAATTTATATGCAAAAGCGAAGCAAACAGAAACACAAAACAGAGCAATTCAAAATGAAGATAACATCGACGACGACGACGACGACGACGGCCACGGCGACGAAGGCAAGTGATGTGCCATCAACACCAAAACCAGCAGCGGCTATAATATGAGTGTGCGCCATCAGCAACGGCAAGGTCTGCGCTCGCCTTGCATACTTACTTTGATGGCACCGATAACGGCAAAATTACTTTGTGTGCGTATAAGTTATGTATGTCCGAAATGAAATATTTTTGTTGCTGTTGCTGTTATTGCTATTGCTGTTGCTGTTGCCGTTGCTGTTATGTTATTGTTATCGTTTGGGGCCAACATCCTTAACTCGTTGGCAGCAAAAATATTGGCTTAAGGTCATAAAGTTTATAAAGTTTGCAAAAAGGATCTACTCACGTACGAGTGTATGCTTATATTCACACAAAAGCGCACACATACACACACACTTCTGTATGTACAGTACAACAAAACTTATGAGTTGCTGTATACGCGTACAGCCATGAATAGTAAAAAGGATAAAACGCGTTTGTTGTATTTGCCTATTTTATTGTTTAGCTTTTTCAGCTGAAAAGTGAGTCTAAGCAAACGATGTGAGATGTGTTAACGTTTACATACAAGTAGAAGCTATGGATAATTCAAAATACGAGTATTGGAGGAAATCGAATTTATGAGGAGAAGAACTTTTGAGAATAGTGTGAAAATATTTTAAGATTCTAACAACTGACCCAAGTAACTAAGTATGAGGCAGTATGTGTTCCAATGGTCAATTATCGGGAATCGGATACAAATTTTTAATGCAAATGCAACATCAACGATGTGTTGTAGATAGACCTGATTCAATTTATGATCCATTTTATTTTATTCGTGTTGCTTTGCGGCATTAATTTGGCAGCACATCCTTTCCACTTGTTAGCACCGCCAAGTGAATGCAAGCAGAAACATGAAGTTATATGAAAGACAAAAAAAAAAGGTTAACAGAGGTCAGTTTAATGTTGAGTGAAATAATTTGCAGAAAATTTTAGTGCTATTGAAATGCGTGCAAGTTGGACACTTAGAGCGGTTTAGGTGGCCTGACCAATATCTTTTATCCTTTAGCAAGAAAGACTTTCCTCCCTAGTTGAACAAGAAGCTGACCGACTTGACAGAGACGGTGAAGAGAGTTTTCTATGACTGCTATGAAATCAGAAACATTCAAGTTTACCGCGTAGCTCCTCCATAGAACCCGTAAAAGACTTTGCAAGACTCAGCAAGATCCTCTGCAAGGACCATTCATGTAAGACTCTTGTCAAAAGAAAGAATGTGGAGTGGGCTAAATCCGCCGAAGAGTCCATAAAAACTCTTACAGGGTTTGATTGAAACGTAATGAGCCTTCCCGCGCGGAGCGTCTGCCATGCGATCAACCGAATAAGCTGGTGGGGGAAAATTACACTAGTCTACAAGGAAAAGTATCCGAAATAATTTAAACTAATATCTGCTTCTCTGTCCATGCAAAATTCGGATTGATAACTAAAATTAATTTATTAGTTTGAGTTTTTACGATAATCGTATCTTTCGTGTTTAATGGAACTAGGCCGACAAAATTTAACCAACATTCAGACCCAGAAACCAGACTATATATTTCCGAAGGTTTATGATGCGCTGAATCCAAATCTGGCCTCAGAATTGCTCTATCAGCTCTGGTTTTCGAGATATCCTAACCTAAAAGTGCCAAAAACACACACACTAAGTCGCCAACATCGCTCCGCGCGTGAAAGCTGTTTTAAAAGTGTATTAGAATTTTGCACTGGCGAAAATGCAGCGATCGTTGGAGCAACGTTACTCGATCAAATTTTGCGAAAAGCTAAACAAAACGAGTATCGAAACTATTGGGCTATTCAAGGAGGCTTACGGGAACCAATCTATGCCCAAGGTAGAACGGTGGCAAAAGTCGTTCAAGGAAGGCCGGGAGGTTTGAAGACAAACAGCGATCTGGAAGGCCTTCGACGACGCAAACAGACGTCCACAGATCGTCCACAAGGAGTTTGTACCTCCAGGAACCACTGTAAACGCGGTATTTTACAAAGAAGTGCTCCTTCGGCTGAAAACCCGCGTCGCCCGGGATCGGTCCGACCTCGTCAACCATTGGACCCTTCACCACGACAATGCGCCGGCGCACACTGCCTTCCTCTGCACCTCTGCATTGGCAAAGATGGGGGTTCCGATGCTTCCCCACCCTCCCTACAGCCCAGACCTGTACCCTCCGGACTTCTTCTTGTTACCGCGCCTGAAAAGAAAGCTGAAGGGGAGGCGTTTCGATGCGATCCAAAAAACAGTGACAGCCGAATTGAACGCGATTCCGACGGATGAGTTTAAAAAATGTTTCCTGCAGTGGAAGGACCGGTACCAGCGGTGTATTGACGCTCAAGGGTCCTATTTTGAAGAATATTAGTTGTATAAGCCAAAAGGTTTAATAAAACTGCTTAAAAAAATAAGACTCATTACTTTTCAATCAAACCCTGTATTGGAGCTCATTTTCTGCAAAATTATTTTTCACCAGCTAAGGTTTTCTTGACATCTATCCTGGCTGTCAACAGTATCAACTGGGCAATCAAAAATTTTTCCCCGATCATATCTGCAGGTATTGATGGTATCATGCCAGTGATGCTTCAGATGCTGGAAAAAAATCAAGATGGCCTACATTCCGAAGTCACGTAGGAGGGGCCCCGTCTTGGTCAAGGACTTCAGACCTATAAGTTTTATAGGCTCCTCTATTCTGAAAGTGTTCAAGAGAGCACGCTGAAACCAAATTATCTCCAGCTCAGCAGGTCTACCTGAAAGGAAAATCTACCTGTAACAGTCTTACAAGAGCTAATAGGGGTTGTGAAGAAATCTCTAGAAGAGAAGCAATTCACATTGGTGGCCTTTATAGTCTTTGAATCTCGTCCCTAATAGACTGTAAAGAAATTAATGCAGCAACTGGAGGGGCTGAAATAATAAGATCCGTGCATAGGGTACCCCACTCGCCTGTCCATTGGCTAGTAGCTATTGACGAAGTTCTAATTCGTTTAAATGGGGACGCGGGTGAACTACTTCCTAACTCAGTTCCTCTCGGGCCACGAATACTTCCAGAGATACCTATACCGCATGGGCAAGGTAACCGATTCAAAGTGCATATACTGCGAAGCGCTGGGCGATGACGCTGAATACAGTTTTTTAGTTGTGACAGATGGCTCGCGGAAAGAAATGCTTTGAGGGATCAGATTGGCGACATCGCACCGAGCAACATAATCTGCAAAATGCTCGAACGCGAGGACAGCTGGAACGCGGTAAAGAAATACATCGAGAACTTACTACGAAAAAAAAGATTGACCTCGACATAGTGCAACAAAGCGAAGCCGCACAGATAGAAACACAAAAAGACGAGCTTATAGCATGAAAGCTGGCTACAAATATGGTGGACCCAGACTTGGTTTGTCCTTTATGGACGCCGTTCTGGGCCCTCCCGAAGTAATGTAGAAAGCAGTTCCGGGAAGGGTGTCTCCCCAGAAGGAGAGGAGGGATCGTTTTAGTGGCTACACCACATGGCGCAGTAGACGACGGTCGCTGTTAGTGCGAAGGCACCCACCAAAAAAAAAAAATGGAGGTGGGGTAAAGGCCGAGATTTTGGAAAGATCACTGGCTATTCTAAGTCGCTGAGCTACGAGTTACGGCCTCAGAGTCAACTCTGACAAAACGGAGCTGGTGCTATTTACCAGAAAATATAAACCTTCATCGGAAGTTAGTTATTTTGGAGTGACACCTGACTCCCAACTCTATTGGAAGCTCCAATCGGGTAAAGAGGGCCAGTATAGCTTTCTACTGCTGCAAATCTATATTCAGCAAAATATGGAGACTCAAGCGACAGCCCGACTAGAATTACAGTGAGGCATGCCGAAGAATCAGTTAGGCCCGGATTAGGCAGGCCTTTCTGAGGCACGCCTCACTATTACCTTACCAGGCCCACGTTAAGCACGGCAAGGATTGGCATGCCAGAACAATACCAAATTTGGTTGTTGTCACGGAATCCCTAACTGATTTGTAAAAGGGCATCCGGAGTATTACCGAAGTTCGGTTTTTCGAACCTGCGCCTAATGAGGCAGATGTGTGGTGATACCTTTCGGGACTTGAGCGTAGTTTGCCTGCCTTATGAGGCGCAAATTAAGAATGCGGTCTGCCTTATTTGCGCCTAATCACCGCCTTACAAAAATTTCTAGTCGGGATGTCTTGGTTTACAACTTAGTGGTTCTGCCAATTTTAACGTATGGATGCCTGGTTTGGTGGGAAACTCTGCGGAAGGGCTTTAATATCACTAAACTGGGGAGGATGCTAAGGACTGCTTACATTGGCATCATCGGATCATGCCCCTTCCCATCGGACTTTACGTTATTTCGATCGTTGCTCCAAGTGCAATGAGGTTAAATGAGGTTGGTCTTTTGGAAGTTACATCGTATTTCTCTGAATTTCGGACAGATCTCTCCATCCACAAACTGAAGTTTGAGGGTCGTGCCAGGGTAATCTTTCCTAGTAGGCAATATTGGAACGAGCTGGTACCTCTGTTTTCAGTGATGGTTGCACGATGTAATCGGTATTCGAAGCAGGGGTTTTCTCTAAATCAGCCAATTTATCTAAATTGCCGAATACTGGTAGAGTTTTTCATGCAGAACTCCTTGCAAAATGCTTAGAAAATGCGGGAGTGAAGGAGATAACTATTAACATTTTTTCCGATAGCCAAGGCTCAATCAAGGCCCTGATGACGTTATGGCGCAGAGCCAAACTAGTGAATTCCTGTAAGGAGGAGGTTAATTCTATGGTCGGTGTTCCAGGACATAGGAACATAGAGGGACATGAAATTGCTTATGAGCTTGCCAAGAAGCGGTCGACTGAATCGGTCTTAGAGACTACCTAGCTGGTCATCGGCATCCTCCTGGTTGTTGTTATCGGGGAATTGACCCACTTGTTTCTCAGAAAAGTCCGGAAAAGTGGCTTAGAATAGGTATCCTCTGTTTCCCATTGTACAAGATAAGTTCAGTTTTTGTTGGGATTTACCCCGAGACCACACGATCCCGTCCACCGGCTTACATCGTTCAAGGCATTTTGCTTTATATTGCCGCCCCGTGGCAGATAATGGCAATCCACCGAGTGCCATTCCTCATACTATTTAAGCTCCGCTTAAAACTGTAGGACCCTCCATTTGTGGAACAACATCAAGACGCAATACAGGGAGTAAGAGCCACGTATGCATATATATTTATATAAATATGTAAGATTAGTAATGCATTGGATATTAAACGCTTTTTCTATCCCATTAATGGAATTCTTACTTTGTGCCAAATTTAAAGGAATCTTGCTTTTGTAGAGAATTAAGGGAAAATGCTACTATTGGTTTTGTGTTTTTTTGTTTTTTGTTTTTTTTTTTTGGTTTAGTAAATTGAACTGCGTACTCATCCTGTGCTCTTTTGTGCCCACTCTGCTATACTTTCCGCGCCCCCATCCATCAAATTTGTCTGCAACTTGAAAATCAGCAGGCAGTCCTTTACAACACATCACGTTTCACTTCCCTGCTATCATCTTCTCATT
Organism: Anastrepha fraterculus; assembly: GCA_037575425.1. NCBI lineage: Eukaryota > Metazoa > Arthropoda > Insecta > Diptera > Tephritidae > Anastrepha > Anastrepha fraterculus. The sequence goes on from JAYXIM010032932.1 coordinate 26,431, forward strand.
TTCCCCATTTTCCTTACAATACCTAAGCGTTTCTTGTTTACTTTAAAGCATATGCAGCTAAAGCTCTAAAAAACCTGGGTGAACACACACCCCCCACATGCGATTGAAGGAAATTAAAGCGAGCAAAAAGTGAGCTCACTACAATGGGATCTACATACGCGGCATTGCATACAAATCGACAAAATCATTTGAGCTGCTCTTTTAAGGATATTGAATTGTCACAGTACCGCTGGCATTTCGATGTGTTGTGTGTGTGTGCCATCAGCGCAGTGGTTGTCGACTGCGCGTCTAAATTTTATTTAAACGCCGGTGGATTTACTGCCGCCATACGTGTTGTGCCACACCAAAGAGTGTGCATAGTATGTAGGTGTATATGTGCGTAGATGGGCTTGTATGTGTGCGATATATTGCCTGCTCGTATCACGCGCTTGGGTGCCATTCAACATGAACTCACTTTGCTGCCATCACCCGCTCGCATTACCAGCACTGCTGTCTCATTTTTCCTTTTGCTCATTCGTTTGTCGCGTGTAAGCGCGTCAGACACGAACCGCATAAATGAAATTGCGACATTTATGGGTAGTTTCTGTAAATGGAAACCGACCATTTTTGCGCATTTATTTAAATTGCTGCTTTTCGCTCGGCAAACCCAGCACTTTTGTGCGGCCTTGGCTTTCACGCTGACTACATTTTCATTTTAACCTTTTCAATTGATGGTTTGTGGCTTTGTTTGGTGCCCCCTTTCACTATTCTTGCATTTGAATCTTTTATCTTATTTTGTTGTCTGGGCGTTTGTGTTTAACGAATTTTCAAATTTGTCTCCACCACTTAGTCGGCTCTCCAGCGCCAGTTATCTTGTCGTATGATAGTGAAAAACTCTACTCGTAGCTGAAAAGCTCTGGAAAGCCATTTAACTTGACATTTACATACTTCAAAAAGATAAAAAAACCACTCGACTCAAAGATTTTATGCTTCTATGTATTTTACTTTGCTTTACTTCTATTTCCCTTTGTTGTGCGATTTTACTTCCTTTTTATTATTACGCAGTTTCTAGAAATTTTAGTTGGATACTCGGAAGCTAGTTTTTGTTTGAATGTTTGGAATATTTCCTCACACAGTTTTTCTTGTTACTGGAAATTGGTTTCGAATTTGATGGGGTGGAGTATAGTTTTTATGCCGTTTTATTTACGTACTTAAATGAGGGATCTGCTTTTGTTATAGTTTCAATTTAGCAAAGTTCTACGAAATCATAGTTTATGAAGGTTTACACCTTCCATAACGCAATCTTAACAGAATTTAAAGCTTATAGATCCGGTTTTTTATACGCATTAAATTTGGTGATTTTTAAGATACACTATACAGGGTTACCGGTAAATTCGTCCTTGATACTTAATTACTAAAGGGTGGTTAAGTTTCAAGAGCCGGTGTTAATTTTGAATAAAACACAATTTTTTTAGAAATTATTATCATTTCTCTTCGTTATGATAATATTCGTATAGCCCAATTACGTATGGAACAAAATATCGGCCAAATGTCCGCCGCGGCCTCGGCGGCACACCTCCATCCGATGGTCCAAATTTTCGATGACGCTGAGGCATAATAGAGGTTCTATGCCTTTAATGTGCCGAATTATCTCATCCTGTAGCTCTTGAATTGTTGCTGGCTTATTGACGTACACCTTTTCTTTCAAGTAACCTCGAAGAAAGAAGTCTAACGGTGTCAAATCACATGATCTTGGCGGCCAATTGACATCACCGCGACGTGAGATTATTCGGCCATCAAATTTTTCGCGCAAAAGAGCCATTGTTTCGTTAGCTGTGTGACAAGTGGCACCGTCCTGTTGAAACCACATGTCGTCCACATCAATATCTTCTAATTCGGGCCTCAAAAAGTTCGTTATCATCTCACGATAGCGATCACTATTCACAGTAACTGCGTGACCGGCCTCATTTTGGAAAAAATACAGCAGTATTTCACGCTTTGAGGGTGCATTGGTTTTTCAGCAATCACTCTTGGATTATCATTCGCCCAAGCGCGGCATTTCTGCTTATTTCACTCAGGTGAAAATGTGCTTGATCACTGCAGATGATTTTCTTCGAAAATGCGCGATATGCATTTTGATTTGAACGCCCGTTTTCATAATAAGCCTGTATTTTTGCATGGTTCAAATTTAATTAGTCTGAAATTGAAAAATGCCAAATGAAGTGCAGAAAAACTTGACGTTTAGGTGTGGTTTATATTCAACATCGGCCCTTGAAATTTAACCACCCTTTATATTAGGCTACTACGCATTGCGACCAAAACAATTCTATTGTGGAAAGGCGGCTGCGGTATATTTTAAGTTTTTTTAAAATGTTAGTGCATTCTGGGGATTTGTTGTTCCATAATTTATATGGATGAACGGTACTACCACCAAAGTGGTGTAGTCGTTTTCAGCCTAGTGCAGGGCATTTACAAAGGATGTGTTGTGAATTTTCAGTTTAAGTGGTATTTCAGGTTCCATTGACCTAGAAAGTAAGTCTACTCTGCTGAATGAAAGTAGCTATTAGATATTTCTCTGTTCGGCGTTAGGATATCTTTCGCTTGTTGCTGACCGATAGAATTTCGCCAGTGTTTAACGAACTTTTTCTCCTCCCACCTCATGAGAAGATCGTTGATGTTGCCCTTTGTAAGTCCAAAGCAGGTTACAGGGCTATTTGATACTTAAGGCATTTTAATTTTTTTTTAAATTTCTCAATTTAATGGATCTCGAAATACAAGGTGTCTTACAGTCTACAACTCTACTGGAAGAATCCATTGAGTGATAATGTGAAATTGTATTTATATATAATATATGACGGCCGCCGTAGCCGAATGGGTTGGTATGTGGTTACCATTCGGAATTCAGAGAGAACATGGGTTCAAATCTCGGTAAAACACCAAAATTAAGAAAAAAAATACCAGTCTTACGGTTAGACGCGATAGAAGTGAAACCTTCCGTAAAACAAACTGAGAGAGAATAAGACGAAAGCAGCATTAGGAGCGGGATAATTATAGGTTCATTATAATATTGCTATAAAGTTCATATTTTATTTTCTTCATTTTATTATTATTCATCCTCAATGTTTTCAATTTCAACAAATGATACGAGTGGCTTATGATAGCTAAAATATGATACAAATGCTTTGGTTTCGATGTTGTCAACATGTCTGTGAAATACCGCGTCAATGGTTGTTTTTGATCGTGTTGTCGATTCAGTGCGATTGTTACACATTTTTAAATTGAATGTTGTATTGAGAACGTCAATTAAAGGAACCGCTGTGTCCAATGCAAAATTTACGTTAAAATCGCCACTTAAAATCATTGGAACTTTATTGTAATCTTTTCTAAGTATCCGCGATACTTCTGGTGTATACTTTATTAAATTTTCGTGAATGAATTCCGTGATGCTATTTATTGATTTTTTTTTCTGTCGATATTCACGACACTTTTCTGCATTATTTTTCGGCATAATTGCGGTAAATATATAAAAATTAAAATATTTACGAATATAAAAATACACACGCGGTTGCTATTATGAGCGTCCCCAGCAAAACCTGCGTGACCGAAACTCTAACACAATTACATTTTTTTGAATGTTACAAACACATATGCACGCAGGTTTTGCTGGGGCGTGACCGAAACTCTAACACAATTACACATATGCACTCGTATTTGTTTGAAAATCGACTTTTTTTTTGGTTCTCCGTCACCTTTGGAAAATGTGTAAACAGTAAGCAAACTTTATTCATATATTTTTCCTCATTTTTGCATCAGTAAAATTAAACAAACGCCGTAGCCGAATGGGTTGGTGCATGACTACTATTCCGAATTCACAGAGAGAACGTCAGTTCGAATCTCGGTGAAAACACCAAAATTAAGGAAAACTATTTTTCTAATAGCGCTCACCCCTCAGCAGGCAATGGCAAAACACCGAGTGTATTTCTGCCATGAAAAAAAGCTCCTCATAAACATATCATAAAATAAAATAAAATAACTGTATAAAAAAAATTTTTTTCTTGTGATTCGAACCAAGGATTTTGGATCGGAAGCTCACATTGCTAGCCGCTCGGCTATCGCGCCATGCTGTCGGCGCTGGCCTAAAAGTTATTTATTTCGTCGCTACGTTTGTATGTAATATTCGTAGCCAAGAGTGTCGCTTTTTTCGTTTCACTTTTTCTCAAATCACTCCCAACGATTCTAAAGAAGCTTTCACTTCAAAAACATTTTTCTAAAAGCGGTTGCCCCGCGGCAGGCAATGGCAAACCTCCAAGTGTTCTGCCATGAAAAGCTCCTCATAAAAATATCTGCCTTTCGGAGTCGGCTTGAAACTGTAGGCCCCTCCACTTGTGGAACAACATCAAGACGCACGCCACAAATAGGAGGAGGAGCTCAGCCAAACACCCAAAAAGGGTGTACGCACCAATTATAAAGGGTTTTCCAATAACAGGTGTTACAGGTGAATGGATTGCGCCATCGAGAGATGATTAATGATTTTTTATGGCCGGAAGTGAATGGTATTGATCTGGACAACGTTTATTTTCAACAAAACGGCGCTACGTGTCACGAAACCATTGATCTTTTAAGGGAAAAGTTTCCGGACCATGTTATCTCTCGAAGAGGTGATCACAATTGGCCACCGAGATCTTGTGATTCAACATCTTGTGATTTTTTTCTTTGGGGCTACGTAAAAGAGAAGATCTACACCAACAGTCCAAGGACGATTCAAGATCTCAAAGATAGACTTAGTGAGGCTATCGAGGACATAGGGCAGCCACTTTGCAATACGCTTATGGAAATTTTCATGAAAATGATATTGTCCTGTAAGCGTGGTCGGGGTGATCATTTGCCTGATGATATTTTCCACTATTAACGGCATACTTTCGTCTTTATGATGAAATGAATATCCGATCTTTTATATTAAAAAATATCATTTTTATTTGAATATCAAAATAACACCTCTTACTTATATAGTTATATATGCGTATATTGCGTCTATTGTGAGTCGTAGTATGAATATAGCGACTCAACAAAAAAGTTAAAGTTACGTTTATCCAATGCAATAAAGTTGATTTGCTGCCATGAACGACCTGTTTGAAGCGCTTCTGTTTCAACTAATCCACTCCACATGCATCCACATGCACTCCTTGTGTGCATCAGTCTAAGGCCGCTTTCGGAAAATTTCCATGAGGCTTCCGAAGTGTATGCCCAATCCATGCCCATTTCTGTCGCCGAATATCGAGATAAGCAGGAGCCCGCTTCGTCAAACTCCAGAGGTCAGTGTTGGAAATGGTGTTTGGGCTGAAAACGCGCACAATCCTTCGGAGGCAACGATTGATGGAGGCTTGTACAGAGCTTGCACACCGCACATTGTCGAGTTTCATGTTTCGCAGCTATACAGAACGGCAGACGTCACGTTTGAGTCGAAGATTCTTAATTTCGTACGCCTGGATACTCGTATAGTCGAAGCTCTCAAAACTTCGTTTAACATTTCAAATACAGCGCGTGATTTTGCTATTTGATTGCCTATGTCAGCTGCAGTTCCGCCATTATTTGTAATCATTTTTTGAATTTTTTATGGCTAATTTGCAATTTTTTTTCTTTCAAAAAAGTGCTTAAAATAACGAAAGGAACGGTAGTAGCCAAATAGACAAAGTTTACGGGAAAGTTTCCAGCGACACAAACCTGAGTTAGCACTGGCGTCGTAGCCTTTGAGAGGGACTATTACGCAGCAAAAAGTAGAACGAAATATACCTTGAAGTTACAAGAAAAAAACAGTACTTTTCTTCTGACACAGACTGTATTACTAATTAGCGTTTTGATTGAGCAAAGTTGAATAATCATAAAATTAAATCTGAGAATGAAAAATCGCACAATCAGGCAAAAAGATGATATCAGTCAGCATCTAAAGGCAATGGTTTGTCGCATTAGACAATTTTTTTCATAAGCGGCGTTGAAGATAAATATTAGTGCAGCCATGC
>JAYXIM010032933.1:0-32282 GCA_037575425.1 Anastrepha fraterculus
CTATGGAATAATAAAAACAGAAAAATCGGCCGTTTTTTTAAGAGCTCGAAAACTTAAAAAGATAATACAAAATTGTTGGAATGATTTTTTTTTTTTTTTTTTTTTGTTTTATTATAACCTAGTAGATAATTTCATGGCATTTTCTGAATATGATATTCAGCATATGGCCGCCGCATCTACGAGTTTTTGATTACGGCGGCCATATGCTGAATATCATATTCAGAAAATGCCATGAAATTATCTACTAGGTTATAATAAAACAAAAAAAAAAAAAAAAAAAAAATCATTCCAACAATTTTGTATTATCTTTTTAAGTTTTCGAGCTCTTAAAAAAACGGCCGATTTTTCTGTTTTTATTATTCCATAGCTACTTATAGCTCAGCCTAATGCCTTTTGACCGTACGGCGTCAATGATGGTTTGAATATTGCAATAAATCGATTGTTAAGCGCGCCGTTTTGTTGGAACCAAATACCGCCGATGTTTAACTTGTGAGTTTTTGTTTCAAATAACTCAATCAGCATGGCTCGATACCACTAGCCATTTACCGTAGCAGCAGCTCCTTCCTCATTTCCAAAAAAAAACAATAAGGACCGATCAAGCTACCAGCGGGTAAACCGCACGTAAAATGGATGAATTTTTAATTCTTATTTCTTTTTTTTAAAGTAAATTTCCACAATTTATCAACATTGTTTTGGCATTAAAGGATTCATGATGACTTGCCAAACCTTACCAAATTGAAATTACGACACATTTTGTCACTCTCAGCAGTCAAATCATAGGTATCGATATCGATAGTTCTCGTTCGGCTTAAAAAAAACACCCTATATATGTACGTTAGCGTTGCATATATGTTATATATATACGATATATATTTATACATATTATTACATAATAAGATAAAACTCCAAGGACAATATTTTTTAGTTTGCTTTTTATTTATTAAAGGGATTTATTTTTAATTAACTTTTTTTTTGTCAGACTGGTTACTTTGCCAATATTGGAGTGCACTTGGCACGCGATGGGTAGTCACAAGCCTGAAAACAAAAACAAGAAATTAATATAGAGTATTGGGATTAAGCAAATGTTAAGGATGAGAAAATATTAGTTAAAGGGGACAGATACCTGTAAAATTTCGAAAAAAAAAATGTTTTCCATAAAATGTTAATGTAATCCTTTAAGAATATGTCAAACAGTTTTTAGAACGTAAATTTCAGCATTTCTTATATTATAGATCGCCACCCGTGACGACTCTATTCTTTGCGTTCTAGCGCTAGGAGAGGTATTTCCATGTTTTTAAACTTTAGACGCATTTTTCTCAAAACTTATAGGTGGCGCTAAAGTAGTCCTCCTATCAGAAAATGCTATAAATTTTGCGATTGGCCCCTAATGTCAGTTCTGTTTTGACATTTGTGTAGTAAACACATGCGAAATACACGTTAATAAACAATTTTACGCTATACTGCTCCAGAACGCGCAATATTGCTGACTATTTACTTGACCAATAATCGGTCGGTGACTTTAGCACAACGTGAATTTCGTCGCAGATTTCCTCGCCGTCCAACGCCTACTGGTGAAACACTGCGACGTTTAGCCACTCTCCTCGAAGAGACTGGCACAACACGAGATGCTGCCAGGCGTGGCAGACCCCGGAGTAGCCGTTCTGCAGAGAATATTGCTGCTGTAGCCGAGGATGCCATGGAAGCGCCGTCGACATCGACCAGACGACGTGCCACGCAAATGGGTATCAGTCGACGGTCTTTACAGCGAATTTTGGTACAAAATTTGAAGATGTTTCCTAACAAAGTCCAGACGGTGCATCAGCTGTTAGCTGCTGACAGCCAATCGCGTCTAACATACGCTCAAGCCATCCTTAATCACCACCAAGAGGAAGATGATTTTTCATCAAAAATAATCATGAGTGATGAGGCCCATTTCCATCTTAGCGGGTACGTAAATAAGCAAAATTTACGCTTGTGGGGCACTGAAAATCCGCGTGTAACCCACGGAGAGCCCCTGTTTTCACTGGAGGAGTTATCGGACCTTTTTTCTTCGAAGACGTCGCGGGCCAAACGGTTACTGTGAATGGTGAGCGCTACAGAGCAATGATCAACGAGTTCTTTTTGCCGCAACTTGATGAATTGGGATTGGAAAACATGTGGTTCCAACAGGACGGTGCAACGGCACACACTGCACGTGCCACAACCGATATGCTGAAGGATGCATTTCCCGGGCGCCTAATCTCCCGTTTTGGCGATTTGCACTGGCCAGCAAGACCGCCTGATTTGACCGCTCCAGACTTCTTTTTATGGGGCTTTTTGAAGTCACGGGTTTATGTCAACAAGCCTCAGACTCTTGCAACTCTTAAAGACAATATCCGTCAAAAATGTGAGGACCTATCGCCGGAAGGTTTGGCCAAAGTGATGGAAAATGCCATAAAAAGGGCTCAAATGGCAATCAACTGTGGCCAAATAAAAATAATCCACAAGAAGAATCAAAATTCTTCTTTTTTTTTAAATTACAGCCAAAAAACATCGCAAGGTTACTTTTGCGCCACCTTGTATATTTTTCGAAATGGTGCACACATCTTTTTTATGATACTCGTACTACTTTCTATGGGAATTTACAATTCGAAAATTTTTCGAAAAAATATATTTTTCGGAGCAAAAATAGTAGGAGAATTCGCCCCAAAATTCACTTTTTTTTAAGCATTTTTTCCGCGAATTTTTTTTTCCATTTTTGTTAAATTCATATAGAAATTATAGAAAAAAAAATATTAAAAAAAATATATTATTTTAATGTATAATAAACTGTATGCCAGTTTTGAAAAAAATATATTGACTTCTTCATTTTAAATATTGTAATTTTAATAAATATCAGGGAAAATATAGCCGTTTACAGGTATCGGTCCCCTTAAAGAAAAAGAAATCCATTATTTTCTCGGTATAATTTAAAGTTATGCTCGTTGTCAAGGTGACATTTTGCAATAAAAAAATTTCTTTGCTGTTTTTGGTTTGCTCCATTCAAGTGTGGGTTTCAGTGTGTTTTAGAGAAAATTTTACATTTTTGAGTGATAATTCAAGCCAGGCCGCTGAAATTGTGAATGGTATTTAAGGTACTGATACTATAACTGGCAATTACGTTCCACTTTGGTTTCGTGGATTCCCTTCAGACATTTTTGGTGATTTGTCGATAAAATCACAGTTATTATCAACATTGACCAGGATCTTAATAGACCTAGCTGTGACCAGGAGCTAAGATCGACCATAATACAACCAGCATACAATTTCATGCAGCCTGCGAGAAACGATAGCATATCAATACTTTCAGTATACCAGTTTTTACTATATTTCCTTTATTTTTTGAATGTTCTTTATTTTTTTTAATAAAATTATAGCTCATTGCACAGTGGCAGATTTGAAGAAAATAGCGGCATAAACTCAAAAAAAAAATTTTAGCATTGCTATTAAATTAATATTATTTTCACTAAATAAGTGTTTTATCTATTTGAAAATAAAAAAATTTTAATTATTCATGCAGCCCCGGCCTTCTGGCAGCCCTGCAAAAGCAGCTGTTTGTGGCACGTGGCTTTTGTGTTGATTTTGCTCAAAAGCTTGTTTAACTTTTAATGCTCCATAATTCGCTTAATAAAATAGCTAGAGGTATTGCTAAATATGGAAAACATAGTTCAAGGTATGTTGATCATTAGGTTAATGTCAAAGAATTTGTACTTGTGTGTTTTGTCTTTCGTTTCGTTTGTTATTGTTGGTATTGTTTGTAGAAGAAACCTAACCTCAACGTTCTGTGATTTGTGGACTAAATGTTACCTGCTTCTCGTTGCTACTTGCAAGTAAGAATGCAATTATTTTCCGTTAAATGTTCTTAAGATTACGCCAATAATTTTGCTTGCGCTTTTTTGCGCTTTTTTAAAATATTTGCTGATATTGCAGACAAGGTAGAGTTCAGTCACAAGGAGTTGCTTCAAATTTGGATTGATAATGGGCGCACAAGTAAAGCGCTTTCTGAGTGGGTGTTTGAAAAGATTAATGAAAATCTTAAGGCAGCTAATAAACTTGAAATTAACAAAAAAATTTCGAACTTTGTCGCTTATATATGCAAGTACATGCCAAAATGCCAAAGAAAAATAGAAAAATTCAAAGAGAAACACCAACAGTTCCTTGATTCAAAAATGACAATACATATTGAAAGAGCTGCTGTGAAAGAGTGTTCCGTTGGTCTTCCACGGCTGACTTACGATGAAGGCAGAGGAAAAGCGATTGCAATCAAAAACCAGTTCAGATGACTGCAGATGAAGCATTAGCATTTTTACTTTAAAATTCTTTCTCCAAAAAGCAGTATAACGCCATTCGAGCCATAAACCAGAAGCATGGTTGCGACATATTCCCATGCTACGACAACGTTTTTAAAGCTAAATCTGAATGTAGACCCGTCGGAATACAAGCAACATAAACTTCAGCACAAGTTTCGTTACAAAATATGCTGAACCATACTGCAAAAAGAATAATTATTTTTCAAAAAGAAGTTTTTGCTCAATTTGAAAGCATAACCGATGTGAAGTTAATCGTCACCTATGGCTTTGATGGATCGACTGGACACAGTTTATACAAGCAACAATTTGAAGAAAAGGTGCAGGACACGCTTGACCAATCTCTATTTGTCACATCAATAATCCCTATAAAGTTATTAGATTCTTTGGGGAGAGTTCTATGGATGAATTCTAAAACTCAATCAGTGCGATTTTGTAGACCACTGAAAATCGAATTCATTAAGGAGAGCAAAGAACATATTTTAGCAGAAAACAATAGATTGAAGGACGAAATTGAAAACTTGAAACCGTACTTATTCAATAATTGGTCTGGGAGAACTGTCTCTGTTTCGTTTGATCTAAATATGACACTTATCGATGGAAAAGTTTTAAATGCTTTAACAGGAACGAACTCGACCCAATCATGTCCAATATGTGGTGCTACTCCTAAAACCATTTTGATGACCACGGATACAAATGCTGAAGTATTTAAGCCAAAGCCTTTTGCTCTGCAATATGGTGTAAGCCCATTACACGCATGGATAAGGTTTCTTGAATTTGCTCTGCATATTTCGTATCGGATAGGAATAAATAAGTGGCAAATCAGAGATCCAAATGATAAGGCTTTTATGGCATCTCGAAAAAAAAATATTCAAGAAAAGCTATGGAAACAAATGGGACTACACGTAGTTAGACCAAAACAAAACGGAAGCGGCAATACAAATGATGGGAATACTGCTAGAAGGGCTTTTTCAAATGTTCACTTATTCTCATCTATTTTGAACTTTGATGAGGATATACTTGAATGCTTTGGGACACTTTTGATTGCAATCTCCTGTGAATATGAAATATGTCCACAAAAGTTCCAGGATTTCTGTACGAAAGCTTCAGACTTATACATGGCAAAATATCCTTGGTATCCAATGTCGCCGACGGTTCACAAAATATTGGTTCATGGATCCCAAATTATTGCTGCTTCTTCAGTTCCAGTTGGATGCTTAGGAGAAAATGCTTCGGAGAGCCGAAACAGGTTTTACAAACGGGATAGACTGTCGCATTCTCGAAAAAACAGTCGCATTAATAATTTAGTAGATGTGTTTCACCGAGCAATTGATTCATCAGATCCCCTACTTTCAAGTAAATATTTTTTGGATAAATACAATACCCACAATTATAAAAAATTGCCGTCAAAAGTACTCGAACTTCTCGCTAAACCCAATGTGAAAACTGACGACGAAAATATCGCCTTAGTAGATATCGAATATGAATCAGATTCAGATTCGGATTATAAACCCTTAGATGCATATTCATATGAGCTCGAAGCAGAAGAATATTAAATAAAAGCGATATTTTAAGTAAAAAATTTAATTTTGTTTATGAGTTATATGGGCGGTATGAGTGGGCGTGGCCTGATACGTTTGAAACTTTTTCTAATTTTTCTATATACAAATACAATCACGTGTACCAAATTTCAAGTCCTTACGGACAGTATTTTAATTTATGCCGCTATTTTCTTCAAATCTGCCACTGTGCATTGGCTAGAAGCCCCAAATAAATCCAATTCTCAAATATTACACAAAATTTAGAAAAATTCCACAAAAAACATTTCATTCCGAATCCCTGGATTTTTTGTTTAAAATCCCTAGAAAAATTTGTGCTGTGCAATTGTAAAGCTTATTAAAATTTAGTCAATACAAAGTGCTAGTCTAAAATTCCTTAAAAATCTCGCTGATTTTGTAAAATTTTTTCCTTGTAATTTTCTCCACACAACGAAAGCCCAGGATATCTTTTATATAGAGAAAACGCGCTACACTGACAGCCGTGGAATTGATATGAAAAGTTTTTTTTTTATTTTTGTATAACATATGAGATACGGATTTACACAATGAGCTATGTATATATACTAGGTGGCGCAAAATTAATCATTTCATCAGAAGATTTATAATTTTTGCAATTGACGTCATATGCCTATCGCATTTTGAAAGGAAACAAAACTTGGATGAATAATTAAGTAGGTACACCCCCTTTAGTCAACTTTACCTCTCCTCTATTCTGCTACCGATGCTCTGAAATGGGAGTCCTGTATGTACTTGGAAGTTCTCATCGAATCATGGTTAGCTAACATCCATGATGCACAGAATGCATAGGAGGGGCCAACATTAAACCGGTATTCGGCTCTCAACGGATTTAAAGGAATCTACTAATTTGCTAACATAACATGGAATATGGCAGCGGTTTATTTACAATAGAGGTTCTCAAAGGCAGAAATTGTGTTGGTTATATAAGAAAAAATCAAAACAGCCACTGCTCATGTAACTTCGTTGCTGTCTGAACAACAACTGATTGGAAGAGTATGAAGATACGTGTGAAAGGAGCGCACATAATTGTGTTGTTAAGTCGCCTTTGACGGAGCAAACAGAGATACTCTCGCAAAGGCGTTCATGGCTGGTCAAATATTTTATTCTGTTATTAAATTATATAATAGCATCTGGACTTTGACTTCACCCTTCTGCAATAGCTTAAGGGGTTTCCTAAGTCCAGAGTTTTCATAAACTCGAGTTTTGCACGATTTTACAGATTATTTTTCTTTATAGTTTTAGGTGTATTTCTGTAGAACTCGATTGTAAAAATTATGGTAGAAAATGTAACTGCACGACGAAACTTTGATGCGCACAGGTAGCTGTCCTTCGTTTGAGGCTGCGAAAAGGCACTTGAAGGTTTAAATTCGTTTTTCTCCGAACTACTTTTTTCGGCACGGTTTGTATGATAACTCATATAGTTTTTTTGCTTTCTCGATAGATTTTATTTTTGAAATTTTTATACAAACATTTTATAAACACAATTAAAGTGTGACATTTGTGAAGTAAAACGCATACTTTTTATTAAAATGCCGCAAACTGCAAAATTTTTTCGAAATTCAAAAATCCGACTCGACAGACTATAACTACAACTTGATTTTAAAAGAATTTTTTAACTTTTTACAGACCCATCAACATTTCAAGGAGAAATGATGTAGACCGTGGAGCATTTTTTTTTTCATTGTACTTTGGGTCACGTGATTTTTTATGTAGTAATTTTGTACAGGAAAGTTAAAACACATTTTTTATGAAGTTTAGGTACTAATACACAATGTTTAAAAATTTGTATATTTATTTCTTTTGTTATTCCTTCTGAAAACAGTTTTTCTCTTAGCGCATTTTTAGCGCTGCTGGACGTATGTAACTCGGTATGTCGGACCGAGATGCTCAGAAGCTATTCAACTCGTCTGGAACGATCTTCAACGTTGGTGCAAATGGTCGAGTCTGCCTTTAAATATTAAAAAAATGTTTTCATTTAACATTTTCGAGACATCAGTACACTTTTAGCACATTCCTACCCCAAAAGAGAAGAACAGCTCTTTCACTTTCGTTTATTTTCAATATTGTTAATGGCATCGTCGACTGTCCAGATCTACTTGAGCGAATAAGCTTTAACGTTGCCCAAAGAAGTCTTCTCTTTGTATGGGAAGAACTCGAAGGTGCTAGTAATGCACCTAGTCGAGACTATAATTCATTATCTAATACTATTTTGCTTGATTTTTCTTTATCCAGGTCGAATTTTGTAAACAAGTAAAGCATAGTTACTTCAGGGGTTAGGGGTAGTCAGAATTTTCAAAAAATTGGATTTTTTTTGCATTTTCTTATTATTCACATATTCACGATAATATCTTAAAAGTATTGTGTGAAAATTTGAAGGGAATCCGACAAATACTTTCTGAGTTATTTAGCAATTGACTGAGGGCGCTCGGGCGCTCCCAAGGTCGATATCAAAACTTTAAATGCGTTTTTTCTCAAAGCTAGGTTTTTTTAACTTTATACCGGTTTTGAAAAACATAAAACACTCGTGACTGATCGCAGACTTTTTTTTTGAAAAATTTCGTTTTTTTTAATAATTAATTGTCGGTTTTTTTCCCTCAAAATCTGAAAAATATATCCTGAGGCCTCCATTTCGTTAATTTTGAAAAAAGCTTCGATCAGGCACATGATTATCTATTAAAAAAATAATTTCTCCTGTCTGATGGATTTTAGATGAATCTCCAAGAACTTATGATGATCACCGCAAGGGACTTCTGGAGGAACGGGCTCCACACAAACAGCGATAACTTTCACAATTATGAATCTTTTTTTTTAATGTTGCTAAGTCGAAACATGATGTATTAATACTATGGTGTTATTTTTGCAAAATAAGGCAACTGACTAGCAAAAAAAAAATTATTGAAAATCACCATTTCTTCGGGTCTCTGACTCCCCTAACCCCTTAATATTTATATATTTATTCATCGCTAATATTATTGTTGCCAAATTCGTCTTGCTTTCCTTTACATTTGTGTCTAGTCTGTAAGGTAATTTGTACGTACTGTAGATTATGCAAATAAACACCCACCTTAATATTATTAGTACATTACAGATGTCCTAACTCTCACTTTGTCTGTCGCTTTTACAAGATCAATACCTGATGCTTTCCATTTCAATTCAACCGGGCTATTCGGGTCAGGTTCTTCGATTTCGATGTAACTCAAATATGTTGCTCTCTGGTCAAAATAATGAGACACGTATTTTTTTGTTCGCCCGAAAAAAATGTTTTTCAAGATTTATCGGTAATTTTGTTTTTCGGCTCAAAATCGATTTTTTTTCATTATATAAGAAATTTTTTTTTTAAATGTTCCTAACTTACTTTTTTGCAATTGTTTCTACATGTTATCGCTCATGCAAGTAATGACGATCATTTTGAACCCAAAATCATTAAAATGGGTTCATTTTTGACTAAGTTATGAGCATTTAAAAAAAAATTCTTATATAATTAAAAAAAATCGATTTTGAGCCGAAAAACAAAATTGCCGATAAATCTTGAAAAAAATTTTTTCGGGCGAACAAAAAATACGTGCCTCATTATTTTGGCCAGAGAGCAACATATTTGAGTTACATCGAAATCGAAGAACCTGACCCGAATAGCCCGGTTGAATTGAAATGGAAAGCACCACCTAATATTATTTCAATATACAAATAATAGGTCACATACTCATTATATGGCACTCAGATTATATGCGCTTTAGCCTTTAGAAGCATAAAAATATCTTAGTTATGTAAGCAAAGCACAACAGACCTATTAATCGAAGTGCATGCTTCTCTGCGCTTATCGACCTATTTCCGGCAAGACTTTCCCTACGAGTATTTTTGATGCTGTCATCACAACTCACAATATTCCATAGAAAAATCTTTCCCAATACTCCCGAACAGTTTATAACCAAGTATTAATATCGCTTCTCGCACATACTTCGATCTTCCCAATAATATGATTTTTAGCACTATTTCTACTTAGTTTTATAAACTCAGAATATCAAACACTTTTTATGCTAACTTTTTCCCTCAGATATCTGCTTTTGCCTGCCAAAAAGTAGCTTTTATCAGCACAACCTTTTCCAATTATTTCTGTACTTCACATCCAAAAGCTAGTAACTAAAGAACCAACAGCATTCGAACCTACTCGACCCTCGACGGGGCAGTTAAAAAGCTAAAAACTACATGGTAAACCAAACGCCCACCCGCCATCTCACTCACCATCAAGCGTGTGCTATAATGCAAGCCCTCTGGGCACTTATTCACTTTTGGACGCCCACGATCGCACTTATAGAAGATGCCACAGTTGCTAGGCGATGGTATTTGCACCACATACGCAGTATCCGATTGATTCCTGGGACACTCGATGCCCTCTTCAACAGCAATGTTGGCCGCGTTAATGCTGGTGGCAGCGACAAGTGCAGCAAATACAAAGAAAAATACGTGGAATTTCATTTTGTTAACGACGATTCCGTTTTCAACTCAGTTATATTTTATTAGACAAAAACAACAATGAGTTGCACACGAACAGGCTGTGCTGTTCGTGGTAAAATATTTATTTTGGAATGCTCGGTGTGTACCCAAACGGAGTTGCCTTTATAGCAACGGGGAGATGCTTGTGAGCAGAATAGAGGAAGAATTTAAGCATTTTAAATTGTCTGCATGAGTTAGTGAATGTGTAATTGTATACATGAAAATGCAGTTGGTTCATTTCTTATCAGCGCCTCACATTTTTGATTTTACCTTTGTCTTTGATATTATCTTTTTTAGTGTTTCATTTATTTCTATTAAATTACTTATCTTACCTTGTTGTTGCTTTAGTTTGCATTTCTAGTTCTAATTTTTTTTAATATTTTTTTGTTTTATTTGTTGCTGAGTTTTTGTGTGTTTTACAACAGCTTCACAAATGTTCTGATAAAAAAAATTGTATTGCTTTTCTCAGCTGTTTTCGTGTGATATTTCGATGTTGCACTTTTTAAAATGTTTTTGGCTAAAATTTGTTTTCTCTTATCTTTTCTGTTTTTATTTATTTTTGCGATCTAAAAATATGCTTTTTTGCTAAAAAATTTAACACGATTTTGCAATTTCGTTGATTTGCAATTTTTCTAATTTTCGGTTTTTACGCATTGAGTGCCGCAATACTACCCGACTTATTACGTCGTTCAAAAGCGTACGGCAAAAGTAAAAAAAAATGTTCCTGTCCTGATACAAAACAATAAAATCCAAAATAAGCCACAGCTCCGCATGGCAATGCTGTGGTAATCGATAATAATACTTTTGCACTCATTTTTAACAAACGACCAATGCCAATTTAAAAAAAAGTTCAAAACTCTTTATTTGAGCAAATTTCCAAGAACGTAGTTTTATAGATCATTGAATTTTGCTATAAAGACAAGCAGCTGTTGAATGAAACGAAAGAGTACAGAAAAGCCAGTACAGAAAAACAAGCTGTAGCTTCTCAGATAGTATTGAAGTAATGTATATTTTGCTTGATTGGAAGAGAAAAACACCGTAATTTATTAGCTACAATCGCCTGGCCAAATCGTAGTGACTTCTAAGATCCATTGAGGGTATTTTAGTTCAGTAATTGAATGTTAGCAGTGAGAATTAATGAAATGGAAGAGCATCGTACTTAATTTTCAAGTTATGAAGTTGTATAATTAGACAATTATTTGTTTTTGTTCCTCCATAACTCAATTTAGAGGAATTCAATAAATTTTATTAGGTGTGCAACTAAGTTCTCGCCTTTTTTAATGAAAATACAACTTTATTCTGAAAAAATGGTTACAAGTGAATCAACAGAAATTTTTGCCCATCGCTGGCTACTACTTTTTTCTTTTTCCCGTCTACCTGGTAGATATCGTATACCGACGCGGTAAAACTGTTCATCTTTTGAGGCTATCCACGGATCAAGCAATTTTTTGACGTCTTCATATGAACTGCTGGTCAGCCAGACCATATGCCATCGATCGGAACAGGCAATAAACGGAAGGCGCAATATCTGGAGAATATGGCGAGTGGGGTAGAATTTCCGATTTCAGTGTTTCCAGGTAGGTTTTAACGGGTTTGGCAACGTGAGGCCGAATCACTTTTTTATGCCTCTCCGCGTATTGCGGCCGCTTCTCGCGCAGTGCTCGGCTCAACCGGATCAATTGACGTCACTACCGATCCCCAGTGATGGTTTCGCTTGGTTTTTCCAGTTCATAATAAATAACACCAACTTGGCCCCACCAAGATCATAGGATAACCTTTGCAGCGTAAATATTCGGCCGAGGCGACGACGTAGAAGCACGACCGGGCCGTCCCCATGACTTCATTTTCTTTGGATAGCCGTAATGAATACATTTTTCATCACCCGCCACGATGCGATGAAGAAAACCCTTCCTTTTTTGCCGCTGGCGCAGTTGTTCACAGGCGAAAAAACGACGTTCAGCATCCCTTGGTTTTAACTCATAAGGAACGCAAGTCTCCTGTTTCTGAATCATTCCCAAAGCATGCAATCGCTTGGAAATGGATTGGCGGGTAACTCCAAATACTGAAGCAAGCTCTTCTTGCGTTTGACACGCATCCTCATCGAGCAATGCCTCCAATTCAGCGTTCTCGCAGGTTTTTGTCCTTCCTTCACGCGGACGCTCGTCAACATTGAAATCACAGTCTTTGAAGCGACAGAACCAATCTCGGCACGTTGTTTCACCTAAAGCAGCATCAACATAAACTTTTTTAGCTCTCGATGCGCTTCAGACACCGATTTTTTTTCGAATGAACGAAGAAAATCAACACTTCTCGCGAATGACGATTATTCGGCACAAAATCAGACATTTTCACAAAACCAAAAGTAAATGATACCAAAACAAAATCTCTAATGTGCCGTAGCAGTTTGTTTACCATATGTCCAAGTTTGGTTTATGACGTTTAGGTGATGTTAGAATCGACTAGCACACACTGCTGGCGACAGCCTGCCGTTGACTGATGTCCTAAGTAGTGTGAAAGCCTACCTGCCATTGCTTAGGAATAACGCCTTCTTACTGCTTGGAGCGCTATCTGTGTTTCACATTTTTCTGGCAGAAGTATCGCGCAGATGGTTGAGGACTTCGCTAAATTTGGTGTGTCTGGGTTATTATCGCGACTCCGCGCTTCCTCTTGCTAGCACCACTAATGCATTGTGTAACTGTGCGAAAGTAAGAATGGGAAGGATACGTTTTTGGGGTTCAGGAATGAGATTTTTGTTTGTTTGTTTGTTGGTAGGTAAATTTGGGATAAGGGATTCGAACCCACAACATCTGGGATGGCAGCCTAGTGCACTAACGCTAGACTAACGAGGCCGCTTAAAATTAGCTTGAAATAAATTTCGACTTGTTGCTATATCCAAATACGCAAAAATAGCTCTTCAGTAAAAAATTTGGATCTATTGAAGAAATCGTCGATGAAAAAGCTGCCTATGTTGAGATCCTATTATTATTTTATTTAGAAGGCTTTACAAAACAGGAAATATATCTGATCCAGGTATCGACCTTAAAAGATAATTTATTGAAAAGTAAGATGTTTTTTTTCCAAATAAAATGTTCCTCATTTAATTTCTTAGTCACTTATTAGCCGAATCTTGCAAATTTTTATATTTTTGTTTTTATTTTTATTTTTTTATTTTTTTTTCTTTTTGTTGGTGGTGTCTACATGCATTAAGTCTTATTCCATCTTGCTGTTGGAGGTATAGTAATTAGTTTTTGTGTTTCACAAGTAATCGCCGGGGAGAATTTCTAATTCCCCAGGGATAGCAGCAGTCATTTACTCAGACAGCCAATAGTGGGAAAGCAACAGCGAAGGTTGTGGACGACGACAAGAGGCAAAGAAAAAAACTCAAGCCGAAGGCGACATAACGACCATCGAGAGGATGTTTAGTGGAGAAATATATATTTGATTTCTTGCCATAATTGCGACTAAATAAAAATTTTTACTAAGTCTGAGTACCCATAGTAAATAGCGCTCAGTCGTTTCTTTAATAGGGATAAAAGAACTAAATAAATACAACAAAATAGTATGAAAATTAAGCTTGAAAAAATATGTTGAAATAAACTCAAATATTTAGAATTAAAGCAAAATAAATACAAATTAGAAACAAGCAAATTTGATTGGTGTGAGTATGTAGAGGTTGCTGTTTTTTTAGGGGGTTTTGTTTTAATGAGCAAAATCTTCTTCCCGTATTAATTTAAAATCATTTCTCATGTGCTTACCACTGCAGGCTATTTGCGTGAGAGAGCAGGAAAAGTGGTTTTCATACTGCGTACCACAATGGTGTGCTGCGTGTGCTGTGCCCTTTGAAGCGCCTGAGAGGAATTAAATTAAATTCATCGCTTTATATAAACAAAGTGCTCTGTTAGAGAAATGAGTTTGTTTATTTAGTTTTTTTTTATTATTTTTCTGCAAACTGGGATATTATGCAAATGCATGCTGCTGTATATTATTCAATTTCGTGGTGTATCTACTGGATTTCTTTAAATTTTTTTCTTAATTTTTTGTAACGAGACCAAAGAGAGTACACCTTCCGTTTCACTTGCTGTGGGGCCCAATTGAAGGACTTTTGGTTATTCAACAGGTTGTATATCCGAGGGAGTAACTGAATCGAACTATTCGGCCCCGCCAGGAAAGTTGAAACTAATTAGCTATTGATTTATTCAACATTAGCCATAATTAGGGCAGTGAAGTTTGAATAAACATATTTTTTTTTATTTAGGTACTAAGTGAAGCTTTTTTAGTTTCAATTGTTTTCACTGTTTAAAATAAAGGCGTAGGTTAAGTAAGGTTTTTGTAGCAGTCGGTTTAGTATAGCCAACTCACTAAGAAGATGTGCGGAACTTTAGTGTTCATTCATCATGGAACCGCTTAGACACTCTTATGAAGCACAGAATAGACTTTTATATCAATACCGGATAGTTCCGTAAGGGAGCCAAAAGAAGAATTACGGGGGAAGTGTTCTACTTTTTCCTCCTCTTCTTCGTCTCTGCAACTTTTGCAGTATGAATGGGAAAATATTCGTAGCCTAGAAGAGCGCATAGAAGAGTGCCTATTTAACAGCCAGTTGTCGGTGACAAAAACCACAACCTTCGAAATGTTTTCTCTTGAGAGGATTAGCAATTCTCCTGACCTTTTCTTATCTGTTTACGGCTAAATTAGCCTAGTTTCAGCACAAGTATTTTCTTTTCTCCATGACCTATGGGCTCTCTGAATAATATTTTTCTTATTCTTAATATACAAGTTGACATACGAGTTCCAAAATGTCCTCTGTTTTCAAGCAGTAGAAGATTAATACCTTTCTGGACATCTGATCGGCCTTGCATTTTCCTTCAATAACTCTATGTCATGGAACCAATTTAAGACTAACCTTGAATACCCTGCTAATATCATTTAGAGCTGCCAGGCATACCTCCCGCCGGGCTATCCGAGAAGATATTTATCGTAGTTCTTTTTGCGGCGTGTGTGTTAAGGTACACAGTTACTTCCTTTATGGCTAAGATTTCTACCTGGTCGGAAGTAGGACATATAATTCTAATCCTAATTGTTTTGCAAAAAACTTACTGACTTTATTTTCTACCTTGGATCCATCCGTGTAAAAATTTATTTCTCCTCTTCTCCCTGGCCTCTGAGTTTGCCACTCTCTTCTTGACGGGATGTCTTCAAGTGCCAGTCGAAGATGAGTTTAGGGAAAGTGTAGGCGATTTCCTGATTATAACTACTCTTAGTAGTATAGAGACGAGGCCGAACCACCGGGATTTCCCTAGCGCCAAACTATTAAGTCTAAGTGCTGAAGGGGTGGCCACGTGTATTAAAGGCGTGTAACGTTTTATAGAAACTGGGAGCAGAATTTTGACTCGAATTATTTTTTTTTTTTGTTTTTTTACTTTGATCCAAACTTTTTTTCACTTGTATAATGTTATGAAATTTTTATATTAATATATCATAAATATTTTGGAAGTGTCTACTTACAATTTAAAGTTGTGCGTGGCGACTGTTTGAGAGCTATAGAAAATTTCTTGTGTGGAAATTTGTGCAATGGTGCTATAAAATTAGCTGGAGATATAAAAGGAGTATATAAACCAAAGTATGCAAAAGCTGCAAGTGTGACAAGTCCGAATAGAAAACTGTCAAACTTGGAAGAAAAGACATTCGGTTGATGGTCGGTATTATAACAGGACATAACCCATGGGGTCAACATATGACCACCATTGGAATCATTAATGACCCGATGTGCCCGTCTTGCTTGGAGGAGCTGAATAGCACTTTCTCTGTTAGTGTCCTGATTTTGCTAGAGCACGGCTACGAAGTTTGGGTTCCGATGTCGTGAGAACAAGTAAAATTCGTTCTCTAAAACTGGAGGGTATTTAAAGGGGTTGGGTACGTAATGCTATGTGATACAATATTCTGTTTACAAAATGCTGTATACAAAATTCTGTATTTCAAAATTCTGTAAAAATATTTTATATTGCCGAAATGCTGTATTGACGAAATTCTGTATTGACGAAATTTTGTAAGTAAATGATAAGAAATTCAACAAATTTTGTAAAAAAAGTGCGTACTTTTTTTCTTCAGTTTCGATAGAATCCACCGTATTTTTGCGTAGAACTCCTTACCGCGTGGGCCGCCTTCAGCCGCGCTTCAAAAAAATAACCCTCATCAGTCCAACTCCGGCTACGCAATCCACCGTATTTTTGCGTAGAACTCCTTTACATAATTTTGTTAATACAGAATTTCGTCAGTACAGAATTTCGTCAATACACAATTTTGTCAATACAGAATTTTTTTAAGACAGTACAGGATTTTGTTTTTACAGAATTTTGTAAATACAGAATACTGTAAATACAGAATTTTGTCACTGCAGAATTTTGTTACGTTAATTTACAGTATTTCGTACGAAAAGAATTTTGATATACAGCATTTTGTAGGAATCCCTATTTAAAGATTTGTCAAAGAATCTGGTAAATTCCTACAGGACTGACTGTACCTGACTCTATTCTTTCCTATCACTTTCCCTGATACTTTTCGCTTTTCCTCCTTGACTACTTACCCTCTTTCCGGAGCTCTAAATACAATGGGTTTTTAGACTGAGGGTTTTAGGAGCCACCAAATCTCTTGGTGCGCCTTGACTCGACCTTTTCAAAATTTCAACTTCAATTTTCATGCCGAAAGCTTTTTCAATTACTTATTCATATTTTTGTTGTTATTATTACAAAAAATTTGTTATAATTATTTACTAAATTCTCTCCATGCGAATGCACCGCATGCGGAGATAATAGGAAAGATCATCAGAGAAAATCATAAAAAAATTATCAAAAATCAAGAAAAGTGTATAGGGACTTCAAATTTGCAGTTTGCCATACTAAAATTTAATGAGTTCTAAAGCTGTGGGCTATATTTTTGAAAAATTCTGATTAAAAATTTTACAATTTTGATGAAAATTTGTCGAATTTTCGTAATGAAAAAATAATTTAAATTAATGAATCAATAAGACAGTCATCAAAACTTTTGAATATGAGGTACCTTTATAATGAATAGATTTTAAGTTTTGCAAATTCTAATGAATATTTGGAAAATTTTTTATAAATTTTGTACACAAAAAAAGAAAATTTGAATTATGTCTGTATTCCTTATAAAACAAAAAAAAAATCAAAAAATGTAAACATAAATAAATAAATCATCAAAACATAAATAAATAAACAATCAAAACTTGTCATTATGTGGTGCCTTCATACGGTAATAATTCGTAGGATGGGTGTGTTTTCAAAAAAACAAAACAAAAAAATTTTTTGAAATTTCTACATTTGTCGTCTATTCGCTTAGATATTGAATTAGAAGGCAAGATTGAAATTTATTAATATTTAATTGTCAACTGCTCATCATTTATACCACCTATCAAATATTTACTAGAAACTACAAAGTTTTTGTTTTATAAAAAACATAATAAACACGATTAAATCACTTAAATTATTGTAAGAATTAGCGTTGAGCGTATTTACATTAGTTACATTCATTTTAACAAATTTTGCTGAATAACAGCACATCCTTCCCTCAGGCCAACATTGCGTATACGCAGCGGGTATTACACCCAGCATTGCCATTATTACAAAAATATTTCTTTATTCTAAATTAAATTATCCTGCTCTCTGCCATTCCCCGTCCCAATTGTTATTCATATTTTTTACTACCGTCATTCCTTTTACCCATTTCCATCAAAAAATATTGTCTTCACACTTAAACCCACAGCGCGGATACGTTCTCCATGCTGCCCTTTTCTATTAATTTGGAGCGCGTGAAATCATTACGCTCAACCAGCATCGGCTGTCCACAGCAAACCAAGCGCAAAGTTGGAATTTAGTATATGCCATTCTACCAGTAAGCATGACTACGCGATTTTCTACGTGCATATGTATGTGTGTGTAGATAGTTTTTTATATATGCCCAGTAGTAAAAGTAGAAGTAGAGGTCAGATCCACAAACTACTTATGCAGATAAAGATTTTATGAGTTTGAGTACTGCAGCAAGGAATGACAATGAGAATTATTATTCCAGAGTTTCTGTATTATTTTTTTATGTATTATATTTTATTATATATTATTCTAGAACTTTCGTATAAACTTATATGACCTTTCCTTTAATTTTTAGTATAAGTTTGAAGATTTACTTTACCGATTTAAAGAACTTTCCAAGTTGCTGCAATATTCAGTCAGATTCTGTCACTCATTTCAGAGTGAATTTCAGTGCAATTGTTAGAAAATGTAGGCACTATTTAAATCAGTTCTCCTTAGCTTTTTCACAAATTCAACATTATAAATTTTTTAACTAATCCGAAAGTATTAAAATTTGTGTGTCAGCAGTTAATTTTTCGACCAGAGAGTTACAATTATTACAAAGGACTTGAATCGCTAAACAAAGGAAAGTTAAAAGCATAGCATGCGGCTAGAGTGAGAACCCATATAGTCACTTAATTCATTTTTAGTTATTTTTTGAGTATAAGATTTTAACAATCTTACAAAATATATTATATTAAATACTAAAAATTCATTAATATACTAGGGTAGTTTACAAAAAGTCGTACCACTCAATATTTATTGCGATAGCATACTTAATTATTCTCTATTGGAAAATAAAATATTATACAATTATTTTTTTTATTTTGGAATTGATTGATAAATATTCAATAGAGCCGCAAAACTCTGGAAAATTTGCATGAAATTTACTAAATAAATTGTATATTAATTCCGCATATTTG
Source organism: Anastrepha fraterculus (assembly GCA_037575425.1). Taxonomy (NCBI): domain Eukaryota; kingdom Metazoa; phylum Arthropoda; class Insecta; order Diptera; family Tephritidae; genus Anastrepha; species Anastrepha fraterculus. Next base: position 19,179 of record JAYXIM010032933.1, read on the forward strand.
ATATGAAGTTGCTCGAAAATTTATATTTTCAATAAACAGAAGTGCTTGTCCACAGAGAAAATACAACAAAGGAAATACAACTGCACTTTACACTGACGCATCCACGATGGGTTGCAGCGTCGACGCCGGTGTATATTTCACAGACCTCGAACCTTCCAAGTCTTTTTGCCAAAGGAATTGGAAGAGTATTTTTGAAGGAGAAGTACTCGTTATAAGGGAAGCTTGCATTAATTAGGGTTAATTCGAAACCATCCAATAACACATGAATTTTTTCAGATAGTCAAGCATCTATCTTAACTTTAAAGTCACCTATTTACGAGTATATAACCAGAACTTAATGCTTTAGCGCCTGTGACAAACATCACTTTCAATGAGAAAGCTGATGACTGGCAAGAACGAATCCGAAGCGGTAGAAATAAGCTGTCCCCAAGGCGTGGGCTATTCCAGAGGCAGGCCGTTGACAGATGAACCAACACGGTCGTGTATCGAAATTATCGACCTACAAAATTTGAATAAATATACAGCACTTCGGAACATAATCGAATACCTCTTCTTACATCAATGCACTACAAAATATTTCAAAAGACAGCCTGAAATCTCTCTATTTAAAAAATATTTAGAAATTTTTTTGGTTTAATTTTTTCTGAGTAAGTGAATAAAATAAATGGAAATGAGTTGGGAAATAAGTTGAAAGGTGCATTTGATTTGGAGGTGTCGCAAAAAGTTGTGTGCCCTCCACTATTGCTTCTCACTTCCTCTGACCTTCTTGGAAAAGATTTGATCAACGAACAAACGAAGATAGCGTAAATCTTCCTCCATTCTTTTCAGATAAATAACACCTTTAACTGAAATATGCGTGAGCTAAGAATTCTCCATTGATTTAAGACCGCAACTGGGTCACTCGTTCGTTACACGTATTTAAATAAAACTCAAAAAGTTATGGGAGTTTAACTTTCTGGAATCTATTAAAGGTGGTATCTGTAGAACAGCTGGTTTAACTTTTTTTTCTTTCACCGACTACATTCGGAGGTCAGCGTAAAATTAAAGAATAAAAAACCGTCCATTTGTACCATCGTCGTATGGTTCTAGCTCCAACTTCCTGTCGGTTGTGCAACATAGTTCGTGCTTATCTTTTTTTTTTACTTTCATTTCTAATGCACAAAGGGGTGTTGTTGGTCTAGTGTCACTACCTCTAATGATTGGGTAATGGGTATTACTAAATATAGTCTCAGTTAATAGTAAAAAAAAATAAAAAATACAAAATTAAAAATTAGAAATGTGTTCTAAGATAACAAAAAATTAAAAAAAATGTGTTTAAAAATAACGAACAAAATAAAAAAAAAAAAAATCCCTAAAAATCTGTTCAAAATTGACAAACAATTCAAGAAAAAGAAAAACATTTTTCCAAAAAAATGTTTGTTTTTGTTAAGTGTCTTTTAAACTCCAAATTTATGGACAATGAATAAATTATTACTAAATATATTTAAAGCAAAAATATTTCTTAATTTTTTTCTAAATTTTTTTTTTCATTGTACATTTTATTATAATTAACCCTACATATGGTGTAAACCGATTTTAAAAAAGTATACTACATATCAAAAAAAAATTTCTTAAAATGTGTATTTTATTTTACAAAGAACCGAACATATTTGACTTTAAAAATGTATACGCCAACCGACATTAAATAAGTCTCAGAAGTATTTAATTTTTTTTTTTTCAGCCGAAAGGCTCCGATGCTAGCGCTGCACTACTTTCAGTTTGTATAATAATTTTATTGTTATGTAAACCTTTATAAAATAAAATAAAAATAAAAATACATTTTTTTTTCTTCTTTTCATAATCAAATCAACACATAAACAAATTTAATTATGTCCAATTTAAGATTATGTCCAAAATACTTCAACCTTACTTACTTATTTAGCTAACAACTACAACCGATGGTCGGTCTTGGTCGCTACCAAAATGTTGCGCCAATCCCATTGCATTGCGTGCGTTGACGCCAGTTAGTACGACCAAAGGCGGTCCGATCCGGATTTATATCCGGCCAAGAACTGTCACTTCAGCAGCATTCCCAGTATATGTCTGGGGATTGTTTATGTTGTTACAACAACAACAACAACCAAAGACGGTCCCGTCGTCGTCGACTTGGTCTTTCCAAAGTAGATAAGGACGTCTTTTGTTGCTAATTCTACCAGTACATTTCGAAGACGACATCTTCTTTGCTGGAGCATTGCTGTCAATTCGCTCAACATGACCTTGCTAGCGTAGCTGCTGCATTATAATGCGCTCCACTACGTCTATGTCGGCGTACAGCTCGTGGCAGTATCTTATTCGGTATGCAATACGAAAATTGGATTATAGATCTTTTTTTTCTATCGAAAGCCCCTAATCGTGAATGTCGCCATACAGTCAAGCTGGGAGAGTGAGTGATTGATAGAGCGTTTTTTCGTGCGTAAAGAGAGGGATCTACTTTTCAATTGCCTATCGCGCAAAAAGTAGCACCTGTTGGCAAGAGTTATTCTTCGCTGAATCCTTTGCTGGCTTTGGCAAAGTCTTTAACTACGCCTAACTTGTAATTGTCAATCGCAAATTGTTGTTGAATGCGCGTTGGTTGGTTGTTGAGCCAAAGTACTTTATCTTACCCTCGTTTACCTTATGACGAGATTTTTTTCAAGATACTTAGATCACTTGACATTAAAAAATGTTATTCACGACACACGCAAAGCTCACCCAGAAATTTCAAAATTTTACAGCCTTCCGTTGTGGTATGCTTTGATTGTTTTAAATATTTTTTTCTTCATTTTTTCACTTTCCTTGCGGAATTCGTAAAAAGCTAAATTAAATTCTCGTAAAAAAGATTATAAAATTTTCTTTATTTTTTGGACATTTTTACTTTCTGGAATGTGAAATAAATATTTTCATTACTTCGGAATAAGAAATGTTAAAAAAGCAAATCAAGGCCAGTAAAAGTTTTCGCACACTAACTTTTTTTACAATATTCACAATGTGAATATTTTGTTTGTTTGTAATTTTTTATCAGAATATAGTTAATAGTATAATAAAATCCGTATAAGAGGGAGTTTCAAATTTGTTGAAAATTAAAAAAAAAAAAAAACAATCATGAAAATTTCAACAGGATTTCGCACTTATTATTCAGAGTTTTTAGAATTTCTTTCTGGATTGTAATTCTATAACTCACTGAAAATTTCGTTTGAATTTTTATAACTTTTCTGCTGATGGTCTCTGCATTTGCTTTTGTTGAAGCGCTCAGGCGTGTAGAAACAGCTTTTGGAAGCAGTTAGTTCTACGCCAGTTCGACTTGCTGCTGGGCATGTAAATTATCTGCGTGTGTGTGTATGGCTGTGTGGCAGACACAGCCACTTTTCATGCGCTAAACTCCATTGAATTCGTACACTGAACTACAGTTAGTTTGAACTACATAATAACACTAACATTTATGCTGTCCGCTATGGTCTGCTAAGGGCTGCTGACGTACTGACGTGCTGACCTGCCAATGTTACTTAACCACTCATCACTTTCACACACACGCAGCCTGCACAACCGTCTTCAGCCTGCTTTGGCTTCAATCATTTTCGTGTTTATGTAGCTTCTAAAAACAACTTTACTCATTTGCTTCTCTTCTTCTTCTTCTTGTTTGTCACACATACCACCAGTAAAGCATTTGTCTTCTGTGTATTTATTTTCTTTTTGTTTTACTTGCTTCCTTAACTCTGTCAGACGCTGCTTGTCTACTTTCGTGACTACTCATTCGCCATGACCACAGAATGGCAGTCAACTCCTTCTCATCAGCACAGCAAAGATTGTTCCATTATGACGTGTAATTTTATCTGCTCGTGTATAATAACAATTTTACGCTTGGCGCTTCATGTTCAAGCCAGCGTTCACTCTACTCTGATCATTGCTGAGTGCGTGGGTATTGAGTGTAAGTTGAATGCACACACACACACCCGCAGGCAAATATTAGGTACAAGCATGTATTTACATCTATTCGGCGTAGTCGTCGCCTCTTAAAACCTTGGTAATTTTGCTTTTGGTATGTGACTGTGCAAATGTGAAATTTTATTCAAGCATAACTGTAATATTAGTAAATTCCCCGAGCCCCTCGCTCGTTTATTCCCTCTTTGCTTAAAATTACGTGCTTTTGTGTGATTTTATTTTATTTCTTGCATTTCATGCTGATTATCTATGCTCACGTTTTTAGCTAGTATTTTAGCGTCCCAAACGTGATTTAGGAATTTCATTCTCTCTGGTGCACAACCTTACCTCAGCCTCCTATTTTACCTCTTTCACCATCTTTTTACTTGCCCGTTTGCATATTTTCTAGTTCAGCGATTTTGCTTAGTTCTAACTGAGCATTTCAGTCGCTTTACTCAATCAAACTACAAACAACTGGTTTAAATATACGAACCTGTGCGCAGTAGAGCGGATCGAAAAAAAGTAAAAAAATCTGTTGGCTTGAAGAGGATTTCGAAACGGAACCTACCCATCTACCCTAAGAACCGCCGAAATTTATTTTTTTGTGTGCGTCAGGGCGAGTTGAAAAATAAATGCGAAAAAAAATGCCGGTCCATTTTTAAAAGATTATTTGAAATGGGGGAAAAAGGGGAAAAAAATATTTTTTCGATCACTCTAAAAAACGCAAAATTTATTTGTAGACATAGTTTTAATGCCCAATTTTTATGAAAAATATGTAAATAGAATAATATCACAAATTTACGTAGCCTTTACTTGGTATTGATCATTTCCCTAATACTTCCTGGCAAGAGTCCAATAATTCTTGAGCGCTCTAATTAAAAGAAAGTGGTTTTTAGATTTTAGAAAATCAACCCATCCAAGAAATGTTTTATGGTGGACCGAATTTTTTTTCTTTTGGTGAAAAAAAAATTTTCTCTCGAGATATTTCAATTCAAGTTTTCAATTAGAAAATGACCTTAAGATTTTCAGATTTCAGATTTTATAAAATCCACCCCTTCTAAAAAGTTGTTTGGGTGATCCGAAAGTTTTTTTTGATAAAAACTTTTTTTCCAGATATTTCACGTGAATTTTCAATTAAGAACTGACATTCAGATTTTCAGATTTCTGAAAATCGACTCATCCTAGAATTTTGTAGGGGAGTCCGAAAGCTTTTTTGTTTGGTAAAAGCTTTTTTTTTCGAGATATTTCACGTGAATTTTCAGTTTGGAACTAACATTCAGATTTTCCCAATTTGAAAAATCGACCCATTCTAAAAATTTTTTAAGGTTACCCAAAAGTTTTTTTTGGAAATATTTTTTTTTCGAGATATTTCACGTGAATTTTCAATTAAGAACTGACATTCAGATTTTCAGATTTTAGAAAATCGACCCATCCTAGAATTTTGTAGGGGGGTCCGAAAGCTTGTTTTTTGGTAAAACCTTTTTTTTCGAGATATTTCACGTGAATTTTCAATTAGGAACTTACATTCAGATTTTCAGATTTTAGAAAATCGACCCATCCTAGAATTTTGTAGGGGGGTCCGAAAACCTCTTTTTTAAAAAAAAAATTTTTTTTCGAGATATTTGACGTGAATTTTCAATTAAGAACTCACTATCAGATTTCAGATTTTATAAAATTGACCCATTCTAAAAAGTTTTTACGGTGATCCTAATTTGTTACTATTATTTTTTTCGAGATATTCCACGTGAATTTTCTTTTAGAAACTGGCATTCAGATTTTCAGATTTGAGGAAATCGACCCATCTAGAATTTTTTTTTTCGAGATATTTCACGTGAATTTTCAATTAGGAACAGACTCTCAGATTTTCAGATTTAAAAAATCGATTCATCCTAGAAAATGTTTAGGGTGGTCCGAACATTTCTTTTTGCTTGGTTTTAGACACTTTCCATATAACTTTTCCAAGAAATGATACGTATTATCAGAATATATAACTCTTCCGAACAAAATCACCAAGTCCTTTGCTACAAATCATCGGGCATGAAATGCCAAAGTTATGACAAAAAATACATTTCAGGGTGAGAGAAAACTTTTTTTAAAATAGCTGAAACATAAATTTTCAAAAACGTGATTTTTCTAAGACACAAATATTTGAAACAGAATGTAGGACTTGATCCTTTACAACAATATATTTTTACAAAAGTGTATCATCAAAAGCAAAATTTATGACGACAAATTTATTTCAACGGTTTCTATGGTATATCAAAAACTTTCTCTTGTACTTCAAAGTACTTTTCACATAAGTTTCTAAATGAGGCGTGATTGTTCCAACCTGTTTTGTATGGAGGTCGACCCGGCTTAATATGTACATACCCCAATATGCGCATACCTGTCAAAGGATATGAATGAAAATTTTCCCTTTGGAAGGTTGCACATAGCTAAGGAATGAATCTTATAAATTTGTTGTTCTACGTAGTGTAGACAACACAACATTTGAAAACTGGCTTACTTAAATATTAACTGTTCAAAAATTTAATCAATTCTACTACTGGTTCAAAAAGTTGCGTTACACTTCCAAAGTCACAAGATGGAAAGCGCTGTCGGCCCATAAACTTATAAATCCGCGTCCCGTCGGAATTTTTCCCAACATTTTAAGCCTTTCCCAAACAGGAGCTCATCCGGTGCTTTTATAAAATATATCAAGTTTCTCCATTGATCTTAACTTTCTTTGCATCTGTAGCATAATTTGATTGTAACAACACTTTTTTTAGTCCAGAAGGCAAACTCTGCCCCGCCAGAACAAAAAAAAAAAAAAAACACGAGGTATTTTGGTAATAAAAAGAACTTAGGGTGTCTTCTTTTGGAAAACTTGTGAATTATGTTTACGAGCCCAACATTTTTTATACGAGTTGGGTTCAATAAGTACCCGTGTTATTAATGAAGACACCATTTAAAATTCTTTATTTTTATTTTTCAAGATACTCCCCTTTTAGAAAGATGCACTTCTCCCAACGCTACGGCCATTCTTTTACCCTCCCAAAGAATAGGATTTGCCGAACTCGCGGGCCATTTCTTTAAGTTAGGGAACAAGAAAAAGTCGCAAGAAACCAGATCTGGTGAATACGGGAGTGTGGCAGCAATTCATAACGCAATTCATGCAGTTTGGCGGCGACCACTCCGTACGATTGTGCTGATGCGTTAGTTATCATGGTGGAACAGCGCCTTTAAATTTTTTGTGAAAGCGATCCAATAACTCACAGTAGTACTATCCAGTGATCGTTCTTCGTTTTTCTAAAAAATCCATGAGAATGACGCTGTACGCATCCCAAAAAATTATCGCCATGATCTTTCCAGCCGACTGTTTCTCATTCTCTGAAGCAAATTCTCCGGAAGAAATCCATTGTTTTGATTATTGCTTAGTTTCTGGTGTGTAATGATGAATCCAGGTTTCATCAACGGTGACCACTGAACGCAAAAATTTCTTCGAATCTCGCTTAAATTACTACAAACACAGCCGCATGCACTTGTTGTTGCTTCTGAGCAATCGCGAAACCCATAGAGCGGACAATTTTTTCATCGCCAACTTTTTATCTGAAATATTAATTGGCATTCCAGTCGACACACTTATGGCCTCTATTACTTCGCGCACTTTCGTTCGTCGATCAGCGGGAATCATGTCGAGAACTTTTTGAATGATTTGCTCGGTAACCACGTCTGCCGGGCGTCCTGGTCGCTCCTCATCAAAAGCGCATGTTCGCCCACATTCAAATTCGTTGAACCAATATCTGACTATGGTCATAGATGGTGAAGCGTCCCCACCAATAACATCTATCTTTGCCTCTATATCCTCGCTTTTTTTCCCATTCAAAAACAAATCCAAACTAACATCAATCAGTCTGAATTTGGTTTTGCCGTCGTTTGATAGATGTCAGCACGCGAAGCAATTTCCCTCAGGAGTTCCCTCTGTCATCAAATACAGGTAAACGCGCTCGTATATATAAATAGTATATAATTGGCGCTAACACCCATTCTGTTGGGTTCGACCGAGCTCATCCTCCACTTTGTGGTATCGTTTTGAGGATTTATGCCGCCTCCAAAAAGTAGACGGATTTTTCAAGAGATGTTTTTTTATAAATGCAAGCGAAAATACACGCAGACATTTTTTTTTTGCCTTTCGAGGGGGAACCGGTGTTAGAAAAAACCTTTTCTATCATTTGATGTGTCATACCAAGAATTTTAAGCCGGGGCACTACTGAACGGTAGTTCAACATGAAATGTCTACCGCGTTTTTGATATGCTTTCTACTACAGTCGGAAAATAAATTTTGAGGAAAGAACTGCATTTAAATTTCTTGGTAAGCTTGGTAAATCTTCTACCAAAGCGCGCCACAAATACTTCAAAAGGCATTTAGTGATCATAGTTTAGCCCGGCACAAGTATCATAATTTCAATGGGTAGAGCAACTTTTAGTGGTAATCAAAACCAGCTCAGGCACAAAGTGAATTGTCCACAGCTGTCCAAGCGTCCAACAATAATTGCAAAAATTATGGTAAAAAAAGATCAGATACTAAATTTTTTTCACTTCACAATTTTGTGCTATAACAGTGCTTTTGAGTTCGCTTGCAACACAGCATTTGGTTTAGACAATTTTTTTCTCAAATACCATATTTTAAATCTGGTTCAACTTATAGTAATTTCAAGCGCTACTGATGCTGCTCCTTGTAATACTTTTAGTGGCTTCCTCTTTCAAATAAATATTGGTTAGGTTTTATATGTCATGAAGTATCCAGCTGTTGTACTATACTATTGTAGTCAATAGTACCTGGCTGACTAGTAGTCCAAAGTGAAATATAAAAAATCTCTATCAATTTTTTGTTTTGTCTGTTATGTCGGTCGAAGCTGTTCCTGCTTACATAATTCCCTCATGACTTATTCTTAATTTTGTTACAATTTAAATTCAAATGATTTTTACTTTTAGTGTCTCGCCTGCCAAATCATCAGAAATACATATATTTGCTACAGGTAGTCCGGAAATCATTGAAACAATTTATAAATTTTTGATATCAATAAAATTTTCATTGCGCAAACGCCAGTTTCTTTTTTTTGTAATTTATTTTTCCCCAAATATTCGCTATGGCCAACCTTTCTGAATATTGAAAAAAATTTACAAAAATTGTTTTCTCCCATCCCCTTGTTTTGCTGTTGGAGCTAATTATGTGGAACTGGATTGTTGACAAAGGCGCTGCTTGCAGCTAATTCAGAGAATTCATAGAAAAAAGCAAAAAAAAAAGACAAGAAAAAAATGTCTTCAGTAATGCTATTTTGAACAGTAAAAAAAGTCTTTATTGCATTTGAAAATATTTTCTAATGAAGCTCGTAGGCTTTGTGACAGGTCAATGTCTAGCCAAGGCAGCTTTTTCCGCCTCTAGAGGCAGAGCATTCGCAGAAGATGTTTTTACTGAATCTGCTGGCATATACGCGTGTATGTGTGCATGCACGTGCCTGTATTTGTGTGCATATACATGCATTGCTTTCACCTTGCTTACATTGGATTTTTAATTTTTTTGCTCTTTTGTTCTTCCTTCATCTTTTTCTCATTACATTTTTTATCGTACTTCGCCTCAGTGTTTTCTTAGTATTGCTGTGCTTGTTTTGCTCATTGCTGCCGGCAATTGATTATCTTAAGACTTTGTTTTATCTTTTCATTATGTAAACCAAGGCTAAGGTTTGTTGAAATGCTTTTTGTTTCTCTGAATCATTCCTTTGTTATTGTGATTTTCTCATTTTCCATCTGTTTGTTTTTCCCGTAATTTGCTGGCTTTGTTTTGGCGCGCAATTTGCTATTTAATTTTCCGCTTTTGTTTCCATTGTTTGTTTTTCAATTTTTTTTCTAAGACACGTGATGACTCTGCCTGCCTTTCCACTAAATTCCAATATTTGAGTATTGTAATAGTAATAGTACTTATGTAAGTAGTAGGGATGCCAATATAAGCGGGAATTTTGGAATGCGGAATTTCGGGACACTTTTAATGTAGTTGCGGATTAGGAATGAAATCCCTAAATTCAGTAGAAAATCAATAAGCCATTTACTGGTATCGATCTCGAAACTTTGGGAGACTTTTAATGCAGCTTCGGGATCCCGGCACATAACTTTCCCAAATTCGATAGAAACTCATGCATTGTTTTATAAAGGGTGGTTAAATTTCAAGGGCCGATGTTGAATGTGAACCACACCTAAACGTCAATGACACCGCCGGAACTCTTTTTTTGAGGTCATTTGAAAGCTAAAGATGAGATAATTCGGCACATTAATGGCATAGAACCTCAATTATGCCTCAGCGTCATCGAAAATTTGGACCATCGCACAGTGGTCCGACCAGAAGGCGTTGGCGGACAAAATTCAAAAACTCATTTAATTAAGCTGAAAATATATATTTAGGGGTTTTAAGGATCAGTGATGACGAATCTTACCTTAGTTTTAGCAAATTTTAAATTCATTCAATACTATAAATACATTTTTACTTCCGTAATTAGCTGGTGAGTTCATTTTTGCATTTTTCACGACCCCAGAGAGTACCACGTGGAGGTTTACGGTAAGGTTATTCTCTCCTAATTTTTTTTTTGTTTTTGGATTTTTTAAATTTTTTTTTTTTGCTTTTTTTTTAATTTTTAAATTTGTTTTTTATTTTTAAGTTTTTTTTTTATTTTTAATTTTTAAATTTTTTTTTGTTTTAGTTTTAAAATTTTTTTTGGATATTCAGTTGTTTTTTTGTTTTTCATTTTTAATTTTTTTTATGGTTCAGAATCCTCGGTTTCTGATGAGCTGTTTTCTGAGGCTGGATCATTTTTCAAATTTAAAAGCGCAAGAACCTTTTTTGAAAATGGTTTTGGCTTGTTTTTCGGAACCTTAGTTTTTGATATTATAACTACATCTGATGAACAAAGCGAAGCATTTAATAAATCTGTCATTGTGTCAGTTCTCGACATTTTTCGTGTATTGTTTTGTCTAAAATTTTTCAAATCCTTATTGCGTGCTTCCTGAGCCTCTTCGGAGAGTTGGCCAATAGGCAGCAAAGCATGTTTAATAATTAAACTCCCATGAATTAATATTTTGTGCATATAGATCAATTCCTCTTTCTATTGCACCAGATCTTATAGAAAGATACTGATGTTTTGTCAGTATATTAGCCACCAAGAAAGCTAAAGCTTCATTGCTGGTATAAGAGGTAAAAGTTTTAATGGGCTTAGGAATGTCTTCAACCATTTTAGAAGTATGTGCTACATGTCTCACTAAAATTGCACCCTGAACGTTACCTTCTGAACGCAAATTTACTGATGCAGCATGCGCCAATTCTGGCCCGCTTGATTTACGTAAATTCTCTACTTTACGTCTCTTGGAACGTTCGCAAACATCATTGAATGTTTTTACGGGGCGGCCAACATTAGTACAGCTACCAGAGCCAGATGAAGAGGATTTAAAGTTGTCGTTTAAGGGAAAATCAATTTTTTCAGCTAACCAAGATGCATTCTCATTTTGTTAGATGTCTCATGTCTGTTAGATCGTTCTAATTTTCTATTAACATCTTTACAAAAATTACTAATAATCTTCAAAACCTGATCTTTCAATTCTTTCACACTATCATCATGGTATTGAAGCTTCTCAAGAACGTAATCTTGTAATTCTAACTTCTTTGACTCAAAACTTTTTTTTCTGAAGAACGCAAAAAAATAAATAACTCCTTTTTTTCAAAACTAGACGTCATTTTGATTTTATTATTACAAGCAATTCTCAGATGTTCGTTAATATTCTAATCGACTTATGCCCGTTCCTCCATTGACAGATAAGAATGTTATATTATTATATATAATTTCATTGTATATAGTGTTATATATACACATATCATATTAATATTGTAATAATATTAAAAAAGATTGTGTTTTTTTAATAAAATTTTTTTTTTTTAGTTGTCTCTTAATGCTGATGGGGTCTGTGATGTCTTTTTCTGTCTTTTACACAAAATTGCATAAGCCATATGTAACGTTTTGCCTGTTGGTAAATGCACAAAAGCTTCATTATTTTTAATTTGCGCAACTTTGCGCAACAGGTTTCAGTTTGAGATCATAGCTGGCTACATCACTCATGTTGATTTCAAGTGGACCGGTGTGGCCCACTCGAAAAAATGATCTTTAAAAAAAAAATTTCGAAAAATTTTGAAATTTCAAAAAAAAAAAATTGGATTTTGTACCACAACTTAAGAGAATTATTACTGTTTCCGTTAATATATTCAATTATCTGTTTTTTTCAATATTTGGTTAACAATCAAATGGTAATATTTATTTGCAGACATGAAAATGAAACTCTTGTATGAAGTACGATTTGCATACAATTCCATGTTTAAAGTCAAAAAACTACAATGAAAAATTTTTTAAATTAAGTAATATTTTCAGGAAATCTGCCTTGAATATTTAAGAAAACATCTGCATTATCAAATTTTTATTTCAAAAATGTTGAAAAATTGAATTTTGTCCGGCCGCCGGACCACTGTGCATCGGATGGAGGTGTACCACCGAGGCCGCGGTGGTCATTTCCCCGACATTTTGTTCCATACGTAATTGAGCCATACCAATATTATCATAATAAAGAGTAATGACAATAACTTCCTAAAAAAATTGTATTTGATTCAAGATCAACACCGGCTCTTAAAACTTAACCACCCTTTACTACAATAATTTGTATACGTTAAAAATTATAACTTTTTTATATTATTGATCAGTGTAAATTTTGAAAACGAGATCACCTCAAAAAAATGTCATCAAAATATTTCAGAATTGTTGAACTCGGTATCCAGAATTCACAAAATTACAGAATAGCATAAACACTTTACTTTTTAAGGGGTCCCGGTAGTGTAGAGCTCGAAAAGTTAGGGTATTTTAAAAAAAATGTTTACAATAAAAAAACGAAAAACGGTATTTAATTTTTTCATGATTTTTATTTAACCTCTTTTATATACCAAAAGGAAAACATTTTTTTTTTTAATAATTTTAAAAATGGTGCTGAAGTTGGCGGTCCCGAAAAATTGGACCTGGACGGTGTTGTCCATTTTGGCGCTTCTATTTATCTGGAACACAAAAGCCAAAAAAATTATTAATCAGTATGACTGTAGCTATGTCC
>JAYXIM010032937.1:0-13871 GCA_037575425.1 Anastrepha fraterculus
TTTTCCGTTTTTGCCTGTTTTCAAAACCTACAATTTACACTTCCCAGTTATGCATTGTCCATATCAATTTAAATTTTAAATACCACCCACAAAATGTGAAGTTGATTAAATATTTTCGTTACCGTTGATGTGGTTTGCCGCAAATTATGGCTTCACTCACTTAATCAAGTGTTTTGTGTGTACGAGATACTTAATTCTTTCTAACAGTGTATTATAGATGCATAAGAAAAATTAAATATTTATGAAATTTTAATAAGATATAAGCGCACCCTAACTACACATAAATACAATTAGGTGAAAGTAAAAAATCGTGCACATACGGTGTGAGTATACTTTTATTATGTTTAATAATTTATGGTGGAGTCCGCAAATATGCAAAAAAAACCGGACAGCTAATTTACCCTATTTAAATTTCTATAGCTTGAGTATAAAGCTTCTTGGCGGTAAGCAGCTTTTTTGTGTATAAATAGAACAGTTTTGAATTAATTTGTATCATAATTTAACCAATAAGTGAAATAGTTGATACGTGGCAAGTGTTAATATCAAAAATATGCCAAGATCGAAGCAAATGGGAGCTGTCGTTCAGGGGCAAATTATTGCACTATCACAGCAAAAGTTGTCCGTACGTCAAATTGCTGCTAAAGTAGGCTTCAGCAAATAATCTGTTGCCGATTTTTTAAAGAAATTTGCAGAAACGGCTTCAACGGAGCGAAAGAAAGGATCTGGACGACGAAAAAAGACGTCGCCTACTGAAGACCGGATGATTAAGCGGACGTGTATCCAGGACCGTTTCAAATCTTCGGCAGACATCAGGAAGGAGTTCTTGGATGCAACTGGCGTCGAAATAGATTCATCTACTGTGCGTAGGAGATTGATAAATGCCGGTTTTGTAGGAAGACATCCCGCAAAAAAGCCGTTTTTGAACGAAAAAATGCGTCAAAAACCATACCGATGGGCCAAAACTCATGAAAACTGGACTGTCGAGCACTGGAAGAATGTGATTTTTTCGGATGAATCCAAGTTTAACCTCTTTGGATCGGATGGTATCCACCATGTGAGGCGCAGATCAGGCGAAAAATATAAAACTGGATGCATACTGCCTACTGTAAGACAGTCAGTTGGTAGAATGGTATGGGGATGCTTCAGCTATGACGGAACGAAAGCACTGACTCTTATTGATGGTCAGGTGAACGGAGATGCTTACATTTCAATTTTAAATAGGCATTTAATACCTGTCATTGAGGAGCAGTATTCTCTAAGAACGGACGTTATATTTCAGGATGATTCTGCGCCATGCCACCGATCTCACAAAGTAAGTTATGATTTTTGTTCAATTTCCCGAGTGTTTTGTTTAAATGTCGAATCAAAAAACCAATGATTTATTCCTTATTTGTTGCAGGTAAAAGAATTTATGGAAAAAAACGGAATTGTCCAATTGGAATGGCCGGGTAACAGTCCCGATCTATACCCAATTGAGAACCTCTGGGCCATTGTAAAGAAGCAGGCAGCTGAAAAAAAGCCGAAGAACAAAACTGACCTGGATAACATTATAATGGACACTTGGCACAACGATATTTCGGAGAAATTGTTGCAAACCCTGGTTAAATCAATGCCGAGACGTATTAAAGCGGTAATTAAGGCGAAAGGCGGTGCGACCAAGTATTAAAACTTCAAATTATAACATTTATAATGAAATAATTAATTTTGTTTTGAATTAATTAGCTGTAAGATTATATAATAAGGATAAACTAATAATAAAACATTCGCTATTGACTATGCTAAAACAAATAAAGTATGAAAATATTAAAAACACGTATGAAATTTATTGATTTTATTTCATACTTTTGTATTAAAAACACAATGGAATATAACCACATTCAAACATATTTGATAAAATCCATACTACTTCAAAAAATGGAGTTTTCAGACTGTCCGGTTTTTTTGCACAGGACTGTATGTACCATATGTACAGGGTTGCCCATATTCGACGGACCCATCTGGTAACCCTATATCTTTTGACAGAGACGTGAGATCGCTTAATGACATACCGCGTTGAAAGCGTCAGTCCAAGCAAATTTTTACCATGGAACAGTACACGCCACGCGAGTGCTCCCAATTTGCTGAAATTTACATTCAACAAAAGAAGTCAAAAGAAGAAGAAGAACAACAAAATCATGGAAAATGCTGCAAAACGGGCACAATACGCCGTACAAGCTCAAGGCGGCCATTTGAGAAATATCATATTCAAAAAGTAATGCCACAAATGTACTTGAACCAAATAAAATGACTATTATCGTCAACATCAAAAAAATTGTGTTTTTCTTTGATTAAAAAAAAAAAACACATGGGCCCGTCGAATATGGGCAACCCAATACAGAACTCTCAATGCACAGAATTCTCCTCTTTACTCAAAGTTTTTGGTATTGTAGGGATAATGTATCCTTAAATTGCATAAACTTACAAAAGAGTTGTATCTATAAAAAAAAACTCTTGGTGGTCTAGAAATTTAATCGATTTTTTTTTGTTTTTTCGTTATTTCGAAAGTATAGTATCTTAAGAAAATGCTGTGAAATTTTCATGCGGAAATTCCCAATATTATAGCTTCTATAGCCTATTAACTAGGAGGAGAGCGCTCTGGTGGTTCCTGGACCTCAAACTTTAAACTCATTGATCTCGAAACGACTTTTTGTGGCCTGGTGTAGTCAAAAAAAAATCATCTGAAAGTTTAATATGTTATTTACAACATCAATGGCTATCGCGTATACTAGAATCATATTTTTATTTTAATTATTTCGTATTTTTTAATTAAAAACTAACGAAACCCCGATTTTTAGAGTGCCAAATTCAAAACCGCGCCATTTTGTCAA
Source organism: Anastrepha fraterculus (assembly GCA_037575425.1). Classification (NCBI taxonomy): domain Eukaryota; kingdom Metazoa; phylum Arthropoda; class Insecta; order Diptera; family Tephritidae; genus Anastrepha; species Anastrepha fraterculus. The sequence goes on from JAYXIM010032937.1 coordinate 2,868, forward strand.
TTTTTTTTATTCTACCTAGTAGCGGGACATAGTCGTACTGATTAATAACACTGCGTTACAAAAACGAACTTTTTTTCTGTCCTATGAACCAAATATACTTTTTCGGAAAGGGGAGAAAAAATAAAAATACACGTGTATCGGCAATTTTCACGTACATGTCAGAATTTTTTTTTTTATGTATAAAATATAGTGCTCGTAGTCCGCCTGTGTGAAAAACTTTGTATCAATTTTTAACCCTTTTTCGGTGATCCAATCGCGCTGAATTTCTGAGGGCAGACTCGTGGAAATGTTTTTATTATGCAAAATTAAAAAAAAAATTTATCAATTCTCAGATTTTTTTCATTTTTTTTTCTAAAAAAAACAAATTTTTTCTAAATTTTCGGCATAACTTGAAGGGACTCCAAATTTTTAAACAACTTATTAACCTTTAATTTATTGTTTCATACAACACAATCTGTGCCGTTTGTGTGTTTGTTACAGTTCCGGAAGCTCCGATCATCTGACAGTTGCGCTACTAGGAGACGTATACTTTGACAATTGTTTTAAGTTCTGTTTCACGAAAACGTCTTTCTGTATATTTCATCTTACGAAAAATGCAGTGCCCGACTCGAAATAACTTTTGTTACGTTTGTGGCTTATTCGCACCAAGTAAAAATTTTTAAAATATTAAGAAAACAGTGGTTAATTCGTTTCAGAAAATATTCAAGACTGCTTATGTTCCTTACTTGTGGTATACTCCGGAAGTCGTGTGCGACTATTGCTATAGAAACTTATGCAAGTTTACTGATGGAAGGTCAACAATAAAGTACTCTGTACCAACAATTTGGCTACCACGTACGGAGCACTGCAGTGCCTAACTTTTACTCAAACTAAAGGGTACCAATACTTTCGCCGCAACAAAATTCGCTACGCTAATTTAGAATCGGTTATTCCAGCGGAATGCATACATGGAAAGGCACAGTTGCCGTTATTGAGCAGTTTCTTGGCAACAAACGAGCGGACAATTATAAAAATATTGTTGCAGAAATGATTTCGGCCTATGGCGAAATGGGCATATTAACGTCGCTAAAGATCCATTTCCTTCACAATCATTTAGATTGTTTCCCTGGTGATTTAGGAGCTTGTAGCGATGAACATGGCGAAAGGTACCATCAGGACATTGCGGTTATTGAAAAGCGCTTTAAGGGGGGACCCTCATTTAGACGGTCGAAAAATGCATCATTTTTGGGAATTTTTTTCTCAGGTAAAATAACTTCAAACGTTTTGTAATTCATAAAGTACTTTAATAAATGTCTTGACTGTCTACAAAAATTTTCGGAGAAGAAAAAAAACATTTTAAGTATGGAAATATACACCTCGTCCATGGCACCTCATTCTATCTGTGTACATTCTAGCGCTCTGAATTTTTTTCTGAAATAAAAAAACCAAATTTTTTTTAAAACTTTAGGATAATACCTTCGATGTGACATTTTGATTTAAAAAAAAAAATGTCGAAATTGATATTTTTTACCCAGTTTTATGTTAAAAGTGATTTTTCATGCATAAAAATTGACTTTAAAATTACAAAAAAATATGAAAATCTTTTTTTTTAAAAAAACACTTAATGTCACATTGAAAACAATTTAATTATCTTTAAAATGAGCTATTGTAAAGCCTGATTGGTTCAATACAGCGTTCTCAATTGTGTACACAAAATCGAAAAATGATGTTTCGAGAAAAACGCGTTTAAAGTTTTGGATACAGGCGATCAGGCCACCCGTCGCGTCCTGTTAAAAATTTTGTCACTCCTTCAAAAATACAGATATCGACTTGAAATTTTGAAAGTATATTCTTAAATAGTTGTAGAATAGATTAAAATTATTTCCAAAAAATCGATTTTTTTGACCCGATAAATGAGGGTCCCTCCTTAAAGGACAAGATATTACGCATATGCTTGGCGAATACTGCTGGTCTATTTGTCGCTATACTGACACAAATGTTTACAAACGCAAAAATAAAAGGTCTCAGTTTCTTTAAAAGCATTAAAAATTTTTATTGTAACAATTTTTGATTTTAATATAATAAAATTAATAAAAAAATTCGGGGTTTATATCTCTATTGTAATGCGGAGTGAAATACCTTTCTTTAGATACCCACATAGGCATATCTCATGGAATTTTTTTTTTTAATTTCGAACAGGTGGCAACTCTGTGAAACATTGTCAGTGGCAACACCTAGGTGAAAAGCCTAGAAATGTGATACACTATCTGTGTGCCCAATTTCATTCAAGTAAAATACAAAAAAAAAAATTGTGACGTGTACATGAAAATCGCCGATACACGTGTATTTTTATTTTTTATCCCCTTTCCGAAAAAGTATATTTGGTTCATAGGACAGAATGTGTGTAACGCGGTGTTATTATACAGGGTTTTTTTTTTAGAGGTTAGGTTTTCAAGTTGGCACTACTTTTTTCGTAGATGGTCTTTTTGACAGCTGTCACTTGATATATGCTCAGTTTGGTTTGCCCTTTTATAATGAATAGTCTTACACCTGAACAACTTTTGCAAATCCTGCAAATTTATTACGAAAATAATGGTTCGGTTCGCACGACGCATAGAAGAAAATTTTGTTCAGCGATGAAGCTCACTTTTGGTTGAATGGGTATGTCAATAAGCAAAATTGTCGCATTTGGAGTGAACATAATCCACAAGCCATTGCTGAGACGCCGTTACATACTCAAAAAGTCACTGTTTGGCGTGCTCTATGGGCAGAGGGAATCATTGGTCCATATTTCTTTAAAAATGAAGCCGGCCATAATGTTACAGTCAATGGAGAGCGCTATAGAGCCATGATTAATGATTTTTTCGTGCCTGAATTGGACGATGTTGATGTGGACGACCTTTGGTTCCAACAAGACGGCGCTACATGCCATACAGCCAACGCAACAATCGATTTATTGAAGGAAACTTTTGGTGAGCGCATTATCTCGCGCCGTGGACCTGTGGCGTGGCCTCCAAGATCGTGCGATATAATCCCGCAGGACTATTTCTTGTGGGGCTATGTGAAGTCGCTTGTCTACGCAGATAAGCCCGAGACGATTGACGTCTTGGAAGAGAATATTCGGCGCATTATTGCTGACATACGGCCCCAATTGCTGCAAAAAGTGGTCGAAAATTGGGCCTCTCGGCTGGAATTTATTCGAGCCAGCCGCGGCGGCCACTTGCCCGAAATCATTTTTAAAACATAATGGCAAACCCTTATCTTTATAATAAAGCTAAATTCTTGGCCATAACATTAAATTATATACGTTTTATTTCATCTTGAAAACCTAACCTCTAAAAAAACACCCTTTATCTATCACAAAAGTAATAAATACTTCGCACCCTTCTAAAAATAAAACGCATGTGTTTACCTGGATGCTTAATTGTTGTAGCAGAAAGCTTGGGTGGTATTGGAAAAATCGTTGTACATTTTTAATTGCATTTGTGCTTTCAAAAGCTTAGCTGTGAACTAACCGGCGAGAAAGTTTTCTTGAATACCAAAGATTTAGAGCACACAAATTATTGCTCTCAATGTGTTCAAGTTTATTTTACCTTACATTATATAAGTCGAATACTTCACTAACAATCCTCATAAACTAGCAAATTATCTCAGGTGAGAAAGCAATTAAACAACCTTAGTTGCACACACTCACAAAAGAGAGGTGTAAATGAGAAAGTGAAACAAATAAATTGCACTAATATGCTAAAGTGTAGTGAGTTCAATTACTTCAGTAATACGAGTACATACAACAGAAGTTCGTTCGGGGTAGTATCTGCCTCACATATTATCATACATATTTACCTATACATATTTGAGGATATGCCAGTTCATACAAATAATCGTTCAAAGGAATCATATTGACATTCTTGGCATCCTGGCGAGCTTTGTTAAGTTTGCTGCGATGTCTGTTGAGTACATAGTATCATAAAACAAAAAAAAAAAAAAAAACAAACGAACTCAAACTTGAGAGCATTGAAGCGCTGTTCGTGTACCAAATGTATGGGTGTGAGTGCTATGTATTGTGGTAAATATGTTATACCGGCCTTTACCTTAAATATTTAATATAATGTACTCCAACCACAATGCGCCAGTAAATCCATTATTCCTATCAATCGCCCTACTCTCTACTTTATCCCCTTGTTGTATTTTTCTCATCAACTGATAGAAAAGAAAAAAGAAAACTCTGATAGTTAAGTAAGAGATGAGACAACAAACTCCGAAATATTTTGTAGGGCATATACATATATATTGAACATCAATTCAAGTTACCGAGACGGCGATAGTCAAACACACAACCGCATGGCTGCTGCGACGATGTCGAAAGTAAGTAAATTTTGCAATAAATGTTGCAAATGCTCACATGAACTGGCAAAAGTTGTTCCAAAATTCCTTTCAAAAACAAAAACCGATAATAGGAATAAAAAGTATTCATAGCGCTTGCATACAGTGTGAATACTCTCGTGAATTCTTCTGCATACTACAAGAATGCGAAAAGTTGCTGCAGCAATGCTAGCGCGGTCTTTAAAGTTGTACAATTACTTCCATACTCACAAAAGAAGATCAATATTCTTACAAAAGTGCTCACATTAACACATATTTTATCACACTCGAGTACCACTCTCCCTTACCATAAAATACTCGTACGAGTGTGGGTTGACTGAAAGTAATAGGTATTCGGGTATCGAGTGGTGTGATATGCTATCGTTTTGGTATATCCAAGGACAACACTCGGCTGATTTTACGTTTAAGTGTATGGGTGGATTATAACAGTATGCCATGAAATGTAACCAGTGCTTGCATTAACTAACGGGTGATTTTTTAGCTATTATCTTTTTAAGCAGTTGGTTTAAACAGCTGACACTTTCGTGTTTTGTTTCATTGTCAAACATCTTCAGTTTGTTCTATAATTTAACCATGAGTCGTCTTACAAACGAACAACATTTGCAAATCATTGAATTTTATTATAAAAATGCGTGTTGTGTTAAGGAAGTTTATCGCTCGCTTCTTCCATTTTATGGTCAGTTTAATCGACCCACTGAAGCGGCTATTCGAGCTATTGTGACTAAATTTAGAACCAAATTTACATTATTGGACATCGAACCACCAACACGCTTACGTAGAGTGCGAACTGAAGAAAATATCGCAGCTGTATCGGCCAGTGTTAATGATGACCATCAATTATCGATTCGTCGCCGTTCGCAGCAATTGGGCCTCTGTTACTCAACAACGTGGAAAATTTTGCGAAAGGATTTACGTGTGAAGCCTTTCAAAATACAGTTGGTGCAAGAATTGAAGCCGAACGACCTAGCGCAGCGCAGAATTTTTGGTGAATGGGCTCTTGGAAAGTTTGCCGAAGATCCACTTTTTTGTCGAAAAATTGTGTTTGGCGACGAAGCTCATTTTTGAATTAATGGGTACGTAAATAAGCAGAATGGTCGATTTTGGAGTGAAGATCAGCCAGAAGAATTGCAAGAGCTACCAATGTATCCAGAAAAGGTCACAGTTTGGTGCGGTTTATGGGCTGAAGGTATCATTGGACCGTACTTCTTCAAAGATGCTGCGAATCGTAACGTGAATGGTGAGCGCTACCGTGAAATGATATCCAACTTTTTTTTGCAAAAAATGCAAGAGCTTGACTTGCTTGACATGTGGTTTCAGCAAGACGGTGCCACATGACACACACCACGCGTAACAATGGACTTGTTGAGAGGCGAGTTCGGTGAACATTTTATTTCCCGTTCGGGACCTGTCAATTGGCCACCAAATCGTGCGATATAACGCCTTCAGATTATTTTTTGTGGGGCTATGTTAAAGCTCATGTCTATTCAGACAAGACTGCTTCAATTAAAGCAAGACAACATTGAAGCATTTATACGGAGATATCGGCCGAAAAATTGAAAAGAGTATGACAAAATTGGAGCAAGCGGATGGACCATTTGAAGCGCAGTCGCGGTCAACATTTGCATGAAATAATCTTCAAACATTTAGTTATATGGACTGTACTATCGACTAAAAAAAAAAATTTCGTGCAATTTTTCTGAATTTTACGTGTGTTTTTTGAAAAACTTTCCTATAGCTCTTAAAAAATCACCTTTCACTTTGTAGCAGAAATACCAACGAAAACATTGCTCTGCTCTCGCTACTGCTCTGAATTTTGGCAGTGGAGCAGGTAACGCAAAACGCGGGATCAACTGTTTTGCTCCATCTGCACCCGTTTTGAACAGAGCTTTCTCATAGTCAAATGCTCATGCAATATAAAGCCAACACGTTCTTTTGATATCTTTACGATGCCAGCTAACTCACGCAACTTCACTTTTCGATCATCCAAAACGATTTTTTTGATGTTGTCTGGTGCTACCGCCTCATTTGGACGTCTACTACGACCACGTTTGACAATAGTTTTATTGTTGTTTCTGATGGAGCGGAGTCCCCGTAACACTTTTCGAGGTATTTTTCCTATTAAGAAGCAGTGTAAAGTTTTTTTCCATTATAAATTACAATCTGTTAATATTAACAATTACTCGTAATAATTATTGCTAGGGTTTGGAATTGAAATGTCCCTTCCCTTTGGAAGAGTACATTATTGTATTTGGTGGCATTTAGTTACAAATTTACTAACACAACGAAGTTTTGTATAATTTTATTTATAGTACAGTATGAGCAAGATCTGTGGGTGTTTTGCGCTTTAGTCTTCTTGGTTGAAGTTGCATTTCCGGTATTAGTCTTATTTCATAGTTTTTGTGCTCTAATAGTCGCAAGATATGATTACTGCTGCTTCATTTTACTTATTCAGTGACAGTGTCTACGCCGAGGTCGCGGTGAATATCATCATTTCTTATATACTGATTTGTGTTTTTGATTGTCATTAGCATCTTAGATTGACTTCTTTACATGATTTGTAGGTTTGATTCACTGGCAGTCACCAAATTTATAGTCCGTAGGTCCATGTCGGTCTAATTATTGATTTATATATCATTTGTTTATTAAATAAGCTTAGGGTTGATTGTTTTCCTAGTAGCCAGTAGAGTTGTCGGAATTTGTTTTTCATCTGATTCAGTATGTGTTTTTTACATGTGAGTTTTGAGTCAAACGTGATGCCTAAATATTTTGCACTTGAGTGTATTTTTATGTGTTCTCCGTTAATTTGGCTTGGATGTCTTGCAGATTTTGTCTTCGCGTATATTACGTGTTGTGTTTTGTCTTTATTTTGACCTCAATGCCCCATTTTCCAAACCATTGTGTTGTAGCTGGTAGCGTTTCTTGCAGTGTTTTTGTTGCTGCTTCTTCATTGTTGTCAGCTGACATTAAAACTGTGTCATCTGTAGCTATTATTGATCCTCGAGTAGTTGGCGTTGGTATATCTGCTGTGTATACTAAGTATAGTATGGGGCCCAGTACGCTTCCTTGAGGTACTCCAGCAGACGCCGTCAAGATAACAGAGCACTCATCGTCATATTTTATGAAAAAGTGTCTATCAGTTATGTAGCTGTAGGATATTAAATATGTTAAGTGGTAAAATGTTTTTTGTTATATAGAAGTCCTTTGTGCCATACTCTGTCAAAAGCTTTCGCGATGTCCAAATACACGGCAATGAAATATTTCTTCTTATCGAAGTCGTTGTAATTTTGTTTACTACTCTGTGAATCTGTTGCAGAGTTGAATGTTGTTTCCGGCAACCGATCTGGTGTAAGAGGATAGCGTCTTTTTGTTGAAGAATCAAGTCAATCTCTGTTCTCTCTACGTTCCACCTCTCGCATTTAAAGAAGGTGTGCTCCGCATCATCATACTCAGTATCTCCATATATGCAGTTTGGTCCCATGTCCGGACAAAAACTGTGTGAGGTAATAGTTAACCTCACCGTGATTTCTTTCTACCCACTTTTTTAGATCGGGTAATAGTCTCGCTGTCCATCTACCATACCGTTCAGAGTTCCATCTTGACTGCCAAATTGTGAGCGGAGAAGCGTGGTACTGGGATTCCTGTGTTTTTTGTCTCCCATCTACGTTTGCGCTCTTGCGCTAGAATATCTATAGGGATGGTTCCGCTGAAAACTAACACCGCTGCTTCAGATACTATTCTGTATGATGAAGCCAGTCTGAGAGCGCAGGTGCGTTGCACAGATTGCAGAGTTTTCCCCCGGCATTGCACCCTTAGCGAATCTGTCCATATTTCGCATCCGTATAAGAGAATCGAGATCGTCGTGTCCATTAAAAGTTTTCGCTTGTTCTGCGTTGGACGTCAGGTTTGCAATGAGCTTACTTAAAATGCCGCTTACTTTGGCAGCATGGTTTATGTGCGCCCAGTAAGTTAGCCTTGTGCCTAATTGCACTCCTAGGTACATGACCACTCTTTTTGTCGATAAAGTGGCATTGAGTCCTTCTACTTCTAATGAGATACGTCTCTTCGTTAGAAGGATTAGCTCTGCTTTCTCTGTAGCTAGCTTTAATCCATTGTCTTCTAGCCATGTGTGAACTCGGATCATCACCTGATTTAACTTCCTTTTGGCTTCGTCAGTGTTTCGGGCGATTATTACATCTGCAATGTCATCTGCGTATCCCACTAAATGCACATCCTCAGGCATGCCTATTCGAAGGATTTCATCGTAGCTTATATTCCAGAGTTCAGTCCGAGTATTGATCCTTGGGCCGCACCTGCTGTTATTTGTATAGTCTTACACCCTTCTCGCGTTTCATATAAGAGCACGCGATTGCTTAGATAGGTACGAATAATCTTCAATAGGTTATTCGGTATCTTGAATTTTACCTTTAAGGCTTCAATTAACTTAAACTGTTGAAAGCATTTCTAATATCCAGTGTGGCTAGTAATACTAAGCGTTTGGAGTATCGATTACCTGCCTGGGCATGTTCTACGCTAGCTATTACATCTTGGATGGCTCCTAAGGTAGATCTGCCACTTCTAAAATCATGCTGCCTGTCGGAGAGGCCGAAGTAATGGTGAAAAAGAAGTTTTTAGCTAATTTAATATGGGTTTGGCAAGTATCTGAAAGCCAATACCATCCAAAAATGAGTGACCCACACCAATTATGTCGTACGTATATACTTATATGTACAAATATAAATAGATATATTAAATCTAAACGTCACAAACTTAAAATAACTTTCTTAATAACTTGGTGCAGTTCAATTTAAATAGCTAAAGCCTCTTCATTATTTTCCGATAAATCGATTCACCAACAGACTATTCAACCAACTACGCTTTTACTACATTTTCAATGCTCTTTACTTGCCATTTGTGACTTTTAGTTTTTACCACGATTTTTGCTGCTATTGAAGTTGTTAGCCACTTTGAAAGTTTTCTAGTTAGTTAGCCTTTTTTTCAAACTATATCTCCCTACTTTGAACCTCCAACAGCGCCATATCTCTTCCGCAATGCATTATCCTTTCAACTCTCCTCTAAATAAAATTTTTTTCTTTGAAAGTGTCATTGTTGCGGTGGTGGTAGTGCGGAAAACTTTTCTAGTGGTGAATCTACGCCAATGAAAAGCGTCGCATCGCAACGCATTGGTGGCATTGCTGGTATCAGCTTTACATTTGTGCTAAGCGCGTGCCAAATTAGCTTTGATAAATTAAGTTGGTAATTAGGTAGATAAATTAAGTTGAGCGGTCAGATTGAGTGCAATTACGCCAAAGTCTGGCAGCCAGCAGTCTGAGAGATATATGACACGCATATACATATATTTATTCAAAAGTTGGGGGTAAAACTTTCTTATTTAGAGAGAAAAAGTGTGTGATACTAATTATGGCTCCAAATAAAACGGAGAAATAGATAGGAAAGAATAGAGACAGAGATAGAGAAAGTTAGTCCTGTGAAAATTTTCCAGATTCTTTGGGAAATCTGTCAATATCCTCCAGCTTTAGAGAAAGAATATTACTGATTACGATTACGATATCGGAACCCAAAACTCGTAGCCGTGCTCTAGCAACAGCAGGGCACTCACAGAGAAAGTGATCAGTGCTCTCCGCTTCTTCCAGGCATGGGTCCTCAATGATTCCAATGGTGGTCATATACTGACCCCATGGGTTGTGCCCTGTAATAATACCGACCATCAACCGAACGTCTTTCCTTCCAAGTTTTAGTAGAAAGTTTGACAGTTTTCTGTTCGAACTTGTCACAAATTACTATGCAGTTCTTCAGCATTCTAGACCGAACCATCGTTCTTTATGTAGATTGCATACAGAATCGCTCATGCAATTCATGATTCCTGCCGAACTGATTCCGATTATTGGATCTGGCCCTTGTGGGGGAACTGCTGATTCACGGTTGGCCAATTCAACGGTAATCTCGTTTCCTTGAACTCCGGAGTGTCCTGGAACCCATATAAGTACAAGCCTGTTTAGTCTTGCGACAGAATTAAGCTTCTTCTTACATTCTTGAACAATCTTTGAGGTTTGCTTCGCCTCAGTGCAATCTAACAGTCACTGAAAACTCCAATATGTTTCCCGCTCCATCTCCTCTCGATTATCCATTCGGCTACTTTAAGGATGGTAAAAATTTTCGTTTGAAAAACAATTGCCATTTCCCCCATAGCATAGTGATACTTATTAAAAAAAAAATAAATAAATAATTGATGCGTACACTTCTGTTAGGTGTTTGGCCGAGCTCCTCCTCCTATCTGTGGTGTGCGTGTTGATGTTGTTCCACAAATGGAGGGACCTACAGTTTCAAGCCGACTCCGAACGGCAGATATTTTTATGAGGAGCTTTTTCATAGCAGAAATACACTCGGAGGTTCGCCATTGCCTGCCGAGGGGCGACCGCTATTAGAAAAATGTTTTTATTAATTTTGCTTTCACCGAGATTCGAACCAACGACTTCTCTGTGAATTCCGAATGGTAATCACGCACCAACCCATTCGGCTACGGCGGCCGCTATACTTATGATACTTATTACTATCGTTTAAATACCATCCGGCTCCAGACCCTATTTCATTCTTGGACCCATCGGTAAAGAAAATATCCGTATC